>PVLC010002836.1:45433-107345 GCA_004027655.1 Graphiurus murinus | reverse complement strand
GTACTGGGGATTGAACTCAGCGGCATTCTACCTCCGAGCTACACCCCCAGTCCTATTTTTTATTCTTTATTTTGAAACCAAGTCTCACTAAGTTGCGGAGTGCCTCACTAGGTAGCTGAGGCTGGCCGCGAACCCGGATCCTCCGGTCTCAGCCTCCCGAATGCTGGGATTACAAGCGTGCGCCACCACGCCCGGCTTGTTCTGGTGGTTCTATAATAAAGTGCAAAGTCGAGGAGAATCTGAGTGTCCAGAGGCTTCTACATCCTTTCCTTCAAAAAGTAGAGGCTTCTGGGTAAGGGTCTTTGGCCCCAGGTTGGTGGCTCTTGCCCACGGCCTAGAGATGCACGGTGGCCTGGATCGGGGTGGAGATGGGCAGCGCCCTCCCTGCCCCTACTCCTGGGCTTCAGCAGCCCTGGGGCCTCCTGTCTGGGCTGGGTTGGGCCCCACCTGTCTTCTTGGGGAGGGAGTAGAGGCAAGGAGGCTTGAAGAAGCAGGTCACCGTCAATCCTCTCCCCCCCCCCCCCCCACCGAGAGCAGCACAGCGGAGCCTGTAGGACCAGAACCTGGGCTCCCTGTCCCGACATGTCTGCGAGACTCGGCTGGAGTGGGAGTGAAGTAGTGAGTCAGGCCTGGGAGGCAGGGAGGGGGCAGGCAGGCGGGTGGGAGGCCTGACCCATCTCAGAGGCAGACAGGACCCAGGCAGGGGTGGGCTCCCAGGCTGGACAGCAGCTGTAGGCTCAACTGGCCTCTGGCCTGTCGCTCAGGCAGGTGGAGCGAGGGCTGCTGGAACCAGCAGGGCAAGGTGTGAAGCCACGAAGCGGGCCTTGCCTCCCTCCATTGTCTAGGGGAGGATAACAAGACAGCTGCACCCCGAGAGTGTGCTGCAATCACAGGAGGCCTCGGGAGGCCGCCAGGTGTGGGGGGCTCCCCCGCAGGCCTGCCCACGGGGAGCTGTGGGGCCCAGGGTGGTGGTGGGGTGTGGGGAGGTCGGGTGAGGATTAGGGCGGGGAGACGCTTTGAACCCCAGAAAGACTGGTGGGAACTGGTTCTTGACTCACCTCAGAGAAAGGGGGTGGGGAAAGGCAAGGGCTTGGGCTTTATTATTTTTTTTTCTTTTATGAGATGTGAACTCAAGCAATTAAAAATCTGCATTTTATTTTACACCATCTCCCCTGCTCTGTCTCTTCATCTCGGCTCCAGCCTGGGTCCTGTCAGAACCTTTCATAGCAACTTTTCATCTTCAAAGTGACTGAGACACATAGAGTATGTGCCCAAGTGTTTACAAGTCTCCGCTCTCCCGATTTTGGAGGCTCCCTCACCCCTAAAAATAAGTACCAGCAGACAGTATTTATACTTGCGGCCCCCTAGAATTCTAGTAGCAACTGAACCTATTCCCACCGATGTTGGTTAAACCCCTTCTGGCATCAGGCTCTGGAAGTGCTGCCCCGTTGGGATTCTCCATTTTGGCTTCCGTCTTCCAGACTGACACTTCAGACTCCCGTTTTACAGAGGAGAGCTGAGGCCAACGGGGCGGGGGGGGGGGGGGGGGTTCTACTGAGGTTCATCGCTGGAGGGGTGGACCAGGACTTGTGCCCGAGCCTCAGGCTGCTGCAACTGCTTTCCTGAGCCCTCAGCTAAAATCCTCTCCAGAGACCAGATTCCAGCTTCTATGCACTGGCTCACACAACAGCTCTGCCAAGTGAAGTAGGAGTGCGTTCCCCAGAGGACAGGGTGGGCATCACGGCGGAAGTTGCCAGGGAACCTGCCCAGTCCGGAACAGGGAAGAGCAGGTGGACTTTGGGGTGGAGGAGCTAAATGCCCACCTGCCCTGCCACCCCAGGAACCAGTTGGCAAGGACTCCAAAGTGGACTGGAGCGAGGAGGTCTGGACACCAGGGCCGACCCTCTTAGCAGGTGACAGCAGAGGTCATGCCCAGCCAGAGTTTTGGAAAGTCCCCAACCAGAAGTTATTGCTGGTGGGGAAGTTCTTCTTAAGGTCTGTTCCCAGTTCCTCGTTAAAATGGAAGCACACGTGGTCCCTTGGAGTGCTTGGGCCTGTTGGTCAGGTATCAGAGCGGGGGATCAGGCAGCCCCTCTTGAGAAAAGGTCAGGGGTGCGGAGGGGGCTCGGGGTGGCAGACGGACCCGAGGCTGGGGTCTTCCTCTCACTGGCAAGTTGCCTTTACCCCAGGAGCCTTGGGTTTCCTCATCTATAGAACAGACTCAACAATCAATCTCAAAATGGCCACAGGAACTCAATAAAATAATACATGACATGATTTAGCCAAGTGTCTGACAAAGCAGTCGCTCAGGAGGTGGCAGCTGGAATGGAGCTACTTTGGGATCAGGGACAGAGCCACAGCTGAGGCCATCCCTTGGGCTGGATCGGGCTCTTTCCTGTGCCCTCGAGGGGGTCCCAGGTCCTCTTGGAGGCCAAGGCTGCCCCATTTGTCTGGATTCTCAAGGCTGCCCATGCTGGCCTGCAGAACTCCATGCCAGATCTCAGCCAGCTCAGCTATTTCCCTGCAAGTCAGCCCGCGCCTGGTCTTGGGGACCCGAAATGTTCCCCGGCATCCTCTCTGCAGAGGGCAAGTGGCAGTGACCCTGTGTCTGCGGACCGACCTTCAGGAGCCCACCCTCCCCATATCACCCACAGTGGCATTTAATAGGCCCTCATGTGTGTCGAGAAAGAGGGGGGCTGAGGGGGCTTCTCCAACTTCCTCCCCAGGTTCCCAGAGCCTCAGACAGTTATAAGTGTCCTCAAGGGAACACTGGGACTCTTACTCCCCTGTCTGGCCAGCAGATACCAACCGTGCCGGCTCCTCCTGTCCCTGCAGCCTTTCCCCCACCACCCTGGCCGGCCACACCTGGAGAGCAGAGGCCCCCAGCTGCCCGCCCCACACCTGCACTCTGGCACCTCTTCTGCTGGTGCTGGCTGCGGGACGGCTGGGAGGGCCCCATTCTTGTACTCTCCGCCCCTACAAACGTGGAGGGAAGCGGCAGACCCTGGCTGCTTCCCTGGGCATCAGCGCAGCCTGGAGGGGCCCCACACCTGGCTTACAAAGCGGTGAGTGAGCCCTCCCAAGGCTGCCTTATGAGCCAGCCAGGGAAACCGAGGCTGGACGTGCTCAGTGACTGCCAGTCACAGTTGGCAATGGGGAAGAGACACAAGTGGGCTGGGGCTGCCCACTCGGAACGTAATGCCCTCTAGGCCCGCTCTGCCACTGCCGGCCGTGTGAAGGCAGAAGACCACCTCTCTGGGCTCTGCTCTCCTCTGTAAAGCGGGAGTCACAGCTGCCCCCTCCCAGGCCTGTAGGCGTGTCAGGGCCATCCAAGGAAACAAGGGATGTGCTCCGGGGTTTGAGGGCATGGAAGGGGTATGGGTTGTGGCCTTGCTCTGGACACGATGCCCCACTTCACCCTCAGGCAGCTGGTTCTTGGCTTTGAGGGTCTCTGGTGTGACAAATTCATTTCTTTATGAGGTTGCTTATCAAGCACTGCCCCCTGGTTCAGGAAAGGGGCCTGCCCTGGGAGTCAGGAGACCCAGGTTCTAATCTTGCTGCTGCCGAGAGCTAGTGAAGAGTGTAACTCTCCCTTTCCAGGCCTTGGTCTTCTCATTTAAAACAGGAGGGCAGGTCAGTTGTTCCCTCTGGCGTGGCCCACCTGGGAGTCCCTGCTCCGAGGCCAGCCCCCAGCAGATCCAGGTGTGACAGCTCTGAGCTCTAAGGCCTGGGGTGGGTGGGTGGGTGTCACCTCCACGTGTTCCCAGACTCCGGGAAGGTGGGGCTGTGGGGTGGTGGCAGGGGGATGTCTAGGATACAGAACAGAGGAAGCTGTAAGCCTCTGGCTGAGGCGGGCCTGCACCGGGAGGCCGATTCTCGGGCTTCTCCTGCCTGCCCTGGAGAGTGCTTCTAAACCTGCCTCTCCAATAGGGCAGGACTGGCCAGGTTCTGGGATGGGGAGGGTGAGGGAAGCGGGTTCTGGGATGGGGAGGGTGAGGGAAGGTACCAACTCCAGGAAGTGAAGTGGGCTCTTGCCCAAGTCCAGGGGCTGCTGAGCCTTGGGCTGGGAGGCTCCTGGCTGGGACACCTTGTGTTCACTTTCAGGAAGTGAGGCAGCTGCTGCTGAGGCTCCCAGTGAGTCAGGGCGGTGCAGTGGTGAGCCGGGGGGGGGGGGGGGGGGGGGGGGGGGGGGGGGGGGGGGGGGGGGGGGGGGGGGGGGGGGGGGGGGGGGGGGGGGGGGGGGGGGGGGGGCAGTGCAGAAGCAGGCCAGGGGCCGGCGCCTGCTCAGAGCAGGGCAACACCCCAGGGCTCCTGATTCGCTGTCTGTGGAGTGGGATCATCAAGCACACTGCTCCCTCCACCTCTGCAGGCTATGGCCGGGTCAAACCCTGGGAACTTTGCACACGTGACCAAGATCTTTCCAATATTTAGTTTTGTCTTGAGGTAATGAGGCAGGTACTGACTATTTTTTTGTATGTATGTGGTATTGAGGATTGAATCCGGGGGCATTCTACCTTCGAGCTACATCCCCACCTCTACTTTTATGTTTTATTTTGAAACAGGGTCTCACTAAGTTGCAGAGGGCCTTACAAGGTTGCTGAGGCTGGCTTCGAACCTGTGATCCTCTTGTCTCAGCTCCCAAGTACTGGGATTACAGGCATGTGCCACCACGCCTGGCTTAGGTTCTTTCTATTCTGATGAAGTGAGGTGAGCTCAGAGAAGTGAAGTAACAGACTTAGTGCTGGGGTTTTCGGGGCTCAGCAGTCCCGGTAAGTGGCAAGTTGAGTTGTGGGGTCCCTCAGCTTGCAGCCCCTAGAATGGGACTACAGGGGCCTCTGCCTTTGAGTGACGCCTTTTCTTCCCTCTCTACTCAGGGAACAGGTACTGTGGCTCGGAGGGCGGGGCTGGGATCCTGAAGGCCAAGCCTGGCCTCTCCCACTCTCTTCCCTTGCTCCTGGCTCCAGGGGGCATCTGGAGAAGAGACAAATCTAGGGGAGATGTTAATTAGTTTTGACAAATTAATAAAGAAAGCCTAATTTATTCTCCATACCTAATTTCCTTCCCTGCGCTTTATTTTTCCTGTCCAACAAGCTGCTGCTGGCGCAGTGAAGGGCAAGGTGGCGGGGGTCAACCCTAAGACAGCCCCGCTGCACCTGCCCCTCCTGGCTGACTCCCGGCCCCGCCCCCACCCCACCCTGCCCCCTCCCGGAAGCCGACCCCAGACATTAAGCTGTCAAACCACTCCCAATTAGCTCCCTCCATGCCCGCGGCTCCAGGGGCGACAGTTGCAGCAAGCTGGTGTTGACTCTTTCTGTCATCGGCCTGCCCTGCTCTGGGAAAGTGCAATTTAATGAAGTCCGATGGCAGGGCTGGGGCAGACAGGGCTGGGGAGAGGTGGCACCTGTGCAGGGACAGCTGATATTCTTCTCTTCCTGAGGGACGGCGTCTGAGATCTGTGGCATGAACCCGCCTCCAGATCCTGGGCGGGTCACACCGTACCCCCTTCCTCCATTCACCTTTTCAGCCGCTCTGAGCAACGAGGGCATTAACCTCCTCGGTGAGGGCTTCACCTCCCCTGGCTGCCTGTTTTAACAGCGTATGGTCATGACAGCTGGGAAATCCGTCCTGCTGTTTAATCTCGATCCCTTTCACTGACAAGGAAGTCCATTTCCCCATGCTTTTTGATACTGAGCCTGCGAGTGGGTCAGCCACTGCCAAACGCCGTACAGCCTAGACCAGGATTGGTGACCAGGCTGGCTGCATGTGCCCCGATGGCTCTGGGCCTGGAATGAAGTGGGTCTTCTTTTTGCTTTTGGTCGGGCCAGGTCTGGCCCTGCCTCTTGCCCCTCTCGCCCCAACTCACCCAGGCTCTTGCTGAAGATCCTAATTCTGTCTAGTTGTATGGCAGAGAGCCCTCTAGGTCCAGGCTCCTGGGTTCAAACCGCACCTCTGCCACTTGCCTACTTCGTGACTTTAAACCTTCTATACCTATTTTTTCAACTATAAAGGCAGAGAGAGAACGGTCACTTCCTTACTGGTTGTTGTAGGCAGGCACAGGTGCTGGGCCTGGTGCGGTGGGCGTGCTGGGTAGACAGCAGTTAGCCCCATGAGAACATGATGGCTCTGCCCTCGTGTCAAAGCTGGGTGCCCGGCGCCGGCCAGGACTGCACCCAGAGACAACGAGAGAGAGTGGTGACACCGTGTCAGGGAGCCAAGCTGCCTTGATGCTTCCTCGGCCCCAGCGGAAAGGGTCTGGGGCCCAGACATGGTTGAGAAAAGCTCCTGGCAGAGGATCTGACCCCACGACTCACCCACCTGGCCCTCCCTGGGTGCCACACTGGAGGCCCAGTGTCAGGAAGGGCCTTCATGCCGGTTCCAAAGAGGCAGATAATTAAACGACTTATGGTGAGACACAGTGGGACCCCTCCACAAGTTGGCGCAACCCTCAGAAGTCACAGCACCACACTCTCGTGTCCCTTGGACTTGACAAGTGGTGGGGACAGTCTCCAGTCCCACACAGCCCCACTCTGCTCAGAGCAGGGGCTGGAGCCACCAAGAGGTCCACAGGAGTAACCCTCTTGCTGTGTAGGTGGGGAAACTGATCCCAGGCTGGCTGGGCAGGCCTCCTGGCTCCAGGCTCATGCTTCTCACATATGCACTCCTGGCTGACCTGGTAAACCACTTCCTGTCTGACTCCCACCCGGTTAATGATTAAAGTCGCCCCGCCCCATGCGCTGAGATCCCCAAAAGATCAACACATATAGCGCAAGGCAGCTTTGCACCAGGCTAAGAAGAGTGCAGCTCAGCCCACCTGGCCTGCCGACTCCGCTGTGTCCATTCGCAGCTGGGGACCAGCACCCAGGGCTCTGGAATGTGTTCTGATGGTGCAGCCGGCCCTCACCGCCCTGTCCTTTTACACTGGTCAGAGTGCACGCTTGCTCTGCCTCCCAGACCATGCTCTACTTTGCAAATCTTCCCCTCAGGGACCCTCAGCACAGGGCACCTGGCTCCTGGGGCTGGAAAGGGCCTGATTCACTCAAGGCCACAAAGCACCATTTCCTTGCACATGCATGGAGGGCAGAGACTGTGTACTCCCTCCCTCTGGGTTCTTCTGGGACTGCCTCAGTGTTGGGGAGACCAGATCTGAAGACAGAGCTTCTTGGGTTGGAGGCGATGGGCTGGCCTGAGGGCAGGAGAAGGCCCTTGGGTTCTCTGAGCTCCTTGTCCCCATCTAGAAGCTGGTTCACTAGGCATGTGGAGGGCTCAGAGAAAGTCTCCTCCTTGGGGTAAGGGATGGGCCTTGCTGCTCCACCCCAGGAGGCTCTTGGGCAGGTGGACAGATGCAGACAGCTCAGCTGCACCTGTGTGTTTAGGGAGGAGTCCAGGCACTTGGACATGGCAGCAAGGGGCTGCAGGTGCAGGGCCAGGCCTGGCTGCCCCTGGATGTGGGTGGGGTGCAGGGCCCCCTCCTGCCTGCCAGGGTGCCAGGCTATGGCTGGGGGAGGGCTCAGGCATTCCTCACTCAGCCCAGAGGAGCTTCCAGGGAAATCGTGGGCACTTTGGTTGAGGCCAGGTATGAGTTCGGACTCTGGCACGCACACGTGGTGGGGTGTAAAAGCAAGTCATTAACCTCTGACCTTAATGTCTACATTGACCTCAAATGTAGAACGAGGTGACAGCCCTGAGCTCAGAAGCAAGCAGGCCAGGCCAGACCAGGTAAGGCCCCTCTGCGGAGGCCACCTGCCCGGGAGCCTCCTGGGGTGCAGGGGAGTGAGTGCTGGAGGAGGGGTGTTCATATCCCAGGTGGCCAGGGATGGTTTTTTTTTTTTTTTTTTTTTTTTTTTTTTTTTTTTTTTTTTTTTTTTTTTTTGCGGTACTGGGGATTGAACCCAGGGGCATTCTACCTCATCTCACTAAGGCCATGAACTCAGATCCTCCGGTCTCAGCCTCCCAAATGCTGGGATTACAAGCGTGCGCCACCACACCTGGGAGGGATGGCTTCTTCTACCAAGCCTGGGTGAGCAGGATTTCCCAGGAGACCGTGTGTGCGTGTGCAAGGGCAGGGTCAGCAGGGCCATGGCTGACCTCTGGAGTATTCATTCACTGACATTATCTCTGACACCACTGAGCACCCATTAAGTCCTGGGGAGACACAGCACTGAACAAAACAGAAAGAAGTCCTCTGCACTGGTGGAGCTTAGATTTTGGCAGTGGAGATGACAATGACCAAAATGAGGTTGTATAGGGTTATTTTAGGTCAAGGGTGGCCTGGGAAGGCCTCATGAGAAACATTTGAGAATCATTTGAGCACGTAACATAAATGGGTGAGCAAGCCGAGCATGGAGCTCCCTGGGAGGAGGACATCACCGGCAGAGGGGGCAGAGGGGGCAAAGGCCCCGAGGCAGGAGTGTGTGCAGAACTTCTGGCCAGTGCATCTGGATCGGAGAGATGCATGGGGCCGAAAAATGTAGGAGAACATGTCTTCTGGGTTTTCTGTGGGTGGGGTGGAGCTGGCAGGGACAGGGGATGCATCCTGGTCTTCAGAGCCCACCTCTCCCACCTGTGCAGGTGAGACAGCTGGCAGCCTAGCCCTCTCCCTGCAGACAAGCTGTCTTCCCCATCCTAGGTCTGCAAACACAGGAGGTGGGAGAGTAAAAAGGAAGCCCACACCAAACAATGGCCTTAAGCCTAGACAAGAGAGAAGCTTGTTCCCTCTTTATTTATAATTGTTATTGGGAGAATCGAGCCCCCACGGTGGCCTGGAGCCAGGTCCTCGCTCCTCTGTCCCCGCCCACCTTCCCCTCCGGTTCCCTCTGACACAGAGATCAAATAACTTTTCACTCAAGGGAAGGAGCTATCCCCTTACCAAGTCAGCATGGACACCAGCGGCCTGCACCCCCAGATCAAAGGGCAATTAGATGGCTTTGTTTTTGTGGGGGTGAAAGTTCTGCTTGGCACCCTCTATGGGAACTGGATCTCCCTGTGAGAAACCTGCAGCCTGGTCCTTGCCCCCCTCTCTGCTCCCAGAACTGTGGGTACTCAAGAAGGAGGAGGGAACCTTTCAACCAGGCACCGGGGTATCTCTGTACACCTGCATCCTTGGAGCAAGGGTGGAAGCTAAATCTGCCTCCTCCCCAGAAAATAGAGTACTGAGTGCTCACAAGTTTGTTTCAAGTGAACAACATGGAATTGCCCCCATCAAGTCTCCAAATCCCTTGGAAATGGCACAGGAGAAGGGGAGGTCTTGGAGAGTTCTCCCAAGCCGACCCTGGCCTCTGCTGCCTCCTGGATTACTTGTGGGGACGGCACCCCCAATGATAAGGCTGGCGCAGCCCTTTCAGAGCATGTGCAAATGCGAGCTCGTTTAATCTTCATGAACACCCTCCCAGCTGACGTGATTATCCTGCTTTATCCTCAGTCGGGCAGTATTTATAGAAGAGGAAACTGAGGGTCGGAGGTGTTGGCATCAAGTCCAAGGGCACGAGGTTAGCATGTGCCAGAGAACCCAAATCCATTCCTGTCCCTCAATTCTCCCCCGTGGGGCTGCATGAAGAGGAGAGGCCTTGGCCACATCATCTGCCTTCCAGTAGTTTTTATGCGGCAAGAGCAGGGTCACTGGTGCCCCAGGACTGGGGTGGATGGGAAAGTCCACCCACACCAGGTAAACTTGAAGGACAGGAGGTTTCCACCAGCGTCAGGTGTAAAGGCTGCATTCCCACCTTGTCCTAAAGCTCCCTGGGGCCAGGGCTCCCTCTGCTGTGCTGGGCCCCACTCTGGGGTCCTTAGGGGCCTGGCTCTTGCTTCCCTCCCAGCCTTCGTGCAGGTGTCCTGCCTGCTGGATGCACCCTCCCTGGATCCACTACTTCCCTTTTCTGGCTATAGGCCAGCCTCCTCGTTGTGGCTGTTCCCCATGCTGCTCCCACTTCTCCTGTTGTGACTCTCCAAGCTCTCCACAACAGCTGTCCAGCTGGGGAGGGGGGGACCCCTCCCTGCCTTCTCTCCAGGGAACACTCTCAGAGGCAGTTTCCAAACCCAAGCTGGCTTCTGCCCTCCTTCCAGGTTCTGCAGATTAAACCCACTGACGCTGGCTCCTCTAGCCCCCTTACTTTGGCTTAGAAATCAGTTCTGAGCATATGCTGGGTGCCAAGCACCATGGCCGCTTCTTTTGGGTGGAGCGGGCAGTTGTGACAACAGTGGAGAGAAGGCAGAGGAATACGAAAGACCAAGATTCCTTCTCCTTTTTTGGAAACTCCATCGAACACAGGCCCCAAACATGAAAACAAATGATTATTGCGTGATAAGTGCGAACTTTTGTTGGTTGGTTTTGCAAAGTCTGAACCGAAAGTGATGGGAGTTTGGAGGAGGGGGCTTCTGTCTGTGGGTGATGCGACCACCACAGCAGAGGTGATTTCTAGCTGGGTCTTGCAGGATGAGCTGAGTCCCTCAGAGAGAAATGGGCACCTCTAAAGCATCATCAGGTATATGGGCACGCTGGAGGGGTGCGTGGAAGAGGCGGGAGCTGACTTATGGCCTTGTAGTGACGACATAAGAGCAGCACTGAGGGCAGCAGGGGGCACCGAGGGCCACATCCTTCTAAGGGACAGCTGTGACGGTGCCCAGATCCCCCAGATTAAGAGACACCCACAGACACAGAAAGTGGCTCAGCGGTGGCCAGAGGCGGAGGGAGGAGGGGAGTGGGTGCTTTCCTGGCCGGCTTCCTTTCCAGTGGGGCAGATTCTGAATACAGCGGCGGTGCCAATTTTGTGAATGTCCTAAAAGCCACTGCATTGTACATTTTGGAAGGGTGAATTATATCTCAATAAAAAAAGAAAGGTGGACAAGGAAGGATGGACAGTGAGGAGCTCTGCTGGAGGAGCAAGGCAGGAGGAGACCTCTGCAAGGCTGTGGCAGCTCCTCAACTGTGGGGGCCCCCAGCTTAGCACAGCCACTGTGAGCCCCAACCTCCTGAGACCTGAGACATCCTCTCCCTTCCCCACCCAGGGCTGATTCTGCTGGGGAGAGGGTGCTGCAGGGATTCTGGACCCCATTTCTGGCACCCCACCCCCACCACAGCCGGTGTGTCCTCTCAAGGCAAGCTGCGTGATGGCTGGGACCAGAGCACAGGCGTCAGTCACCTGATAAGGCACACACTTATCTCTGAAGACAGGAGGGTCCCCTGGTAATGGCACAGGCACGGAGACGCTGGTTAAGGGACAGGAAACTAGGCTAGGGCAGAAAATAACACTGTGGAAACAGAACCCCCTCCTCACCTCCCGGGGTGCCTGGGTCAAGCCCCTGGGAGCCCAAGGCCACGGGGCTTCAGACAGCCATGTTGCCGGCCCAGAGCGTTCCTCTCAGCCCCTGGGCCCCAGCTGCAAGGCACCGCTCAGTTCCAGAGCAGGGATGCAGAAGGCCTCACCCCTAAAGCCCTGTCATCTGTGAACTGGGGTACCCACCACAAGTGAATCTGCTGATACTCGCAAAGTAGGGGTGGGGAGTTTGGGGATACCTGGGTGGGATCAGGGGTAGCAGCGGGTAGCCAAAAGGAGCCTGGGAGGGAGCAGGCTGGAGCTGGGGACTCCTGAGCAGGCAGCAGGCTCACTTGGCTCTGGGTTTGGGGGTGAGGGCGGGCTGATGAGTCGGAAGGGGAGGACCTAGCTGTTTTTTTCCCAGCATCCCCCAGGCCACTTCTCTCACCACAAACCTCAGTCTCAAGCCACTTGGTTGCCATGGAAACAGGACGGAAGAGAACAGATGGTTTCCAGTAGCCAAATTCCAATTAAACAGGGCAGAGATGGATAGGGAAGGGGATGTGCTCTGGTGAGGCCACGGGGGTCTCTGCCCCCCAATTGGTTCTGAACACTTGGGGTGACCCCAGGTTGGACAGGAGATCAGGGAGGGGCTGGCCACTGGTCACCCCCACTCTCATCTCTTCCATTCTCCACGGCGGACATGGAGGTTAGGGGAATGTCAACTTGGGGCAGTATATTGGGGTGCACCCTGGAATTACAGAAACTCTGACGACGCAGCAGCAGTGAACTAGCCATTCATACATGCAGGCACAGCCCGGCACAGGCATGCAGTCACACACTGCTATACGTGCGCAGATTGGCAGGCACCCGAGCACATGGGAGCCCCGGAAAGGTTAAGCAAAGTCATTACTCAGAGACACTCTTCCAACACAGCACAAAGAAAAGGCTTTGGAAAACAAAATAAGCAATTTATTCCCATTTATTTAATTAACGAGTGAGACTCTATCAAGTGCGGGTGAGCAGGAATATAAACACAAGCTCGTGATGGACATGGCCCCTGGCTACAGGGGCACAGGATAAATGAACTAGTACCACACGATCCCTGCTCTGGTGAGGCGATTCTCAAATGAATGAATTTGGGGAGGGGGATTAGAGAAGGAGGGCATGTCCCCGGAGGCAAGCTCTGACTGGGCTTTGAAGGATGAGCAGGAGTTTGCCAGACAGTGAAGCAGCCCCTCCAAGCAGAGGGCAGCAAGAGTGATGGTTCGAGCCATCTGAGATTAGCAGAAAACTCCAAGACCGACCGTGGTGTGGCTGGCATCATTTCTGACACCAACATCTCCCACCCAGAAATGAGCGAGGGCTCAGCACGCCTGCAAACCACCCATCACGCAGGGCTTCCCACACACCCCGTCACCCAGCCTCCTATTCTTTAGTGAATGTGGAACACACGAAAGAAAGATGATTCTGTTTGTTGAGAGCAAAATGAGGTGACAGGGAAGTGTCAGGAAAAACAGAAACATCAGAAGTCCCCCTCTCTTGGCTACCAGGTTAAACGGGGTGCCAGGAAAAACAGAGAGAGAGAGAGGGAAGGGGGAAACTTCTGCACCTGTCAGAGCTGAGAAAACAGCCAATTGCCACTACTTTAATGTGCATTTATGGGGTACCTACTGCATACGGTGCACTGAACTGGGGCTAACAGAGATTTTGAGGTCTTCCTTCGAGGGGTTCAGCTGCAGTGTGTGTGTGTGTGTGTGTGTGTGTGTGTGTGTGTGTGTAAGTACTAAGCAGCACAGTCCCAGGAGAGAGGGGAAGGGTCTGCTTGGGAACCAGGTGACTCACAGGTGGGTGTGCTGGGCTCAGCCTCAGCCACCAGCAGGAGCCAAGGCCCAGGGGCAGGAGTACACAGGAGCCCGAGCAGTTCATTTGGGCTGGAACCTAGACTGCTGACCCACGTAAAGATATGGGAGCAGTCTTTAGAAAAGGAGGAAGCAGGTCCGCAGCAGTGACAGGCTAGACACGAGGCTCTTCCAGGGGACGTTCAGCAGTGTCTGAAGACCCTTCTTGTCTCACTGCACTGGGGGTGAAGGGGAACGTGCCCCTGGCATCCGGGGGTCGGGAGAGGCCAGGAGTACTACCTGGCCTCCTACAGTACAGGAGGGCGGCCCCAGCCACAAGGAATTATCTGGCCCCAAGTCAGTGGTGCTGAGGTTGGAGATGTGGCCTAGAGCAGGGAACTGGGGAGCCCAGGAGGGCTTCAGAGCAGAAGAGTGGCACGCTAAAGCGTCTCTTTGCTCTGCCAGTGGCTGCAGGCTCTCCAGGAATGGGGAAGACACCTGGGCAAGATAACAGCAGCAGAGCTCGGAGACGGAATGATAAACAGAGTGGACAGCAAGCAGACACAACGGGGAAGGAGAAGAACCAGGACAGAGAGCCACCACAGACAGGGAGGCTCCAGCGGCTCCCGCTGCGCACCCAGCCCGGGCTGAAAGCAGAACTGAGCGATGGGGCTGTTTCTTCAGTCAGAGTCCTGAGTCCAGTCCCTTCTCAAGCCCCATGCTCCTCTGCAGGAGACACTGGTTTTCCCCTAGGGCCTAATCGGGATCTCCTCGACTCAGGGTCAAGGTCACTGCCCCAGGGATCCTGCTGTGACCCTCCCCCAGGCAAGGTGACTTCATCATAGCTCCCCTTCCCCCATGCTTTAACCACTCAAGGAATTTTTTTCCTCCTGGTACTGGGGATTGGACCCAGGGGCATTCTACCTCTGAGCTAGCTGGTTAAGGGACACCCCCCTTAACCTACACCCCCCAGCCCTAGTTTTTATTCTTTATTTTGAAATAGGGTCTCACTAAGTTGCAGAGAGCCTCACTATGTAGCTGAGGCTGGCTGTGAACCTGTGATCCTCCTATCTCAGCCTCCCAAGTACTGGGATTTCAAGCGTGCACCAGCTCCACTGGGGGAATTCTGACAGCTCATGCTTCACGCCAGGGGTGGGGACTATGCCCGTTTTGAAGACTGTCCACTCGCTGGCCCTCTCGTACCCCTGAGGTGCCTGGCTGAGTGAAGCCTTCCGTCTCATCTCCAGTTGCTGAGAGCCTTTTGTTTTTTTCTCACATATGGATGCCCAAAGAATATCTATTGACTGACTAGCTGATCTCACCTAAAGGATTAGGGGAGCATTACCCACAGGGTTGCCTCATGACACCATCTGGCCAGCAGAAAGGGCCCAGAGCCAAGAGTCAATGTGTGGGGGTGGGGCGGGGCAGGGGGCAGGGCACTAAGAAGGGCACCTGGGGACTCTCTCTGGGTGGCCTTAGGGCCTTCCCTTCCAGCAGGAAAAATCCAGGGGCTTCTTGCCTAGCGGGGAGGGGAGGAAAAGCAGGTCACTAATCTCTCTTGGAGATTGAATACCAGGCTGGCTCTGGAGGACAGAAGCCAGCTGGGAGAGGGGGTGGTGGTGGGAGGGTCAGAGGGCGGATCCTGGGGGTGGCCCAGGGCAGGGTGGGGGTGGGGGCTTCTTTTGAGGCCTGGGAATAGCCTAGAAAGATGGGGGGGGGGGCTGAAATTGAGGGAAAAAACCCCACCAATGATTTAACAGAGTTACTAATTATTAACCGGCCAGACTCCTGGGCTTGAGGGCCCAGTTTCTGGCTGTCCCAGCATCTATACTGAACTCCCCATGGCCCGGCCTTCCTGAACTCGTGACTCTCTCCTCGGGAGGCCAGGCTGGCCAGTGGCTGCCAGTCAGTCTAGCACCCTTGGGTGAAGCCCCTATGAGGGTGGAGGGCCTGCCTGGAGTGGATTTAGCACCAGGACTGGGCTCCCTGCCTGTGAGTGGGAGCCTCATTCTCAGTACAGTGTTTGCAGAGTGCCCCACCCGGCCACATGCCCTGGCTCGCCCTCCCAGCGCCCCAACATGCCCCAGAGCCGCGGAAGCACCCACGGCGATAGGAGAGGCTGCTGGGTCACCCCACCTGGGCACCTGAGATCACCGCCTTCCACCCAGTCACTGCACCCGTTCCAATGTGCCCTCAATGGGTCCCAGGAAGGCACGGGGGGGGGGGGCAGGGAGCTGGCCACCAGGGTGACGGGTGCAAGCAGGGGGTGCTGTCTCATGGCCGGGTTCCCGAAGTCCCTCTGCACCCCAAACCTTTGTGATAGGCTGCCCCTTGTCCCTCTCACAACCACCTACATAATTCCTTAATTCCCACTGGAGATAAGCGGATCTGTCATCGCAATTTATGGTTAATCCAGAAGAAAACAGGGATGGGTAGTGGGGGTGGGCGGTGGGCAGAGGGCAGACCACTGGACCTCCCCTACGTCCCTTGATAGCTGTGGCCAGGGGCAGAAAAATCCAAGGCCGATCCCCTGGGCTGCTCAGCTCACATCCGGAGCCCCTGGGGCAATTCAGGCCCCCTCCTGGGCCTGGGGATCTGGACAACTTGGTTCCATGGTGGACAACATCCAAGATGGGGAAGTGTGAGACAAGGCCACGTGAGCTCGTGGGGAGGGGTGCGGGAGGACGCCTCACGTGGGGTCAGAGGCGCTCCACCTCTGAGTGGAAATGAGTGCTGGGCGGGAGCTTCAGGCACAGGGGAGTGGGCGAAGTCAGGGCTGTGAGGGTTTGGACAGGCAATGAGTGCCCGCCACTGGAGATATTCATGCAAAGCTGGATGATCTACAGATTGGCAGGGATGTGGTCAGGGGGTTTTAGGAGATTACATTATTTGATTTCCCTCCCAATGCTGAAAATCTAGGACTCTCCTTGCTGCAGGGCAGGGAGGTACCTTCAGCAGTGTACCTGCAGGGCAGCCCTTTCCAGAGCTGGGTCTGGGAGGGGACAAGCAGGGCCCGGCCTGGCCATGGCTGCTCTTCATGTCCACATGGGGAGGGGGTGCAGGGAGGAGGGGCTTGTGCTGGCTCTTTCTATACCCTGCCCAGCTGGCCTCTGCGCTGCAGTCACTCCTGCCGCATGCATTTCTGCGCGTGAGGTCAGAGGGACGACACCATCCAGTTCAGTCGTTGTCATGTCCCCGGCTCTGACCGCGGCGCCTGGCACTTGGGGCACATGTTACTGAGTGAATTGGGAGTGCCCTGCCCACCACTCCCATGACACCTGGGCAGTGGGGTTCCCACTCCTCCCTTTTAACTCTGCTCCCAACTACCCACCAAGAAGGAAGCCCAGATAGTCCTAAAGGGCCCCCTTTACACACCTTCCCAGTGACCATCGGGGGTGGAGGCAGGGCACCAGGAGCCTGGGCCTGAGCCCCTGTGGTTCCCCACCATGCTGACCACCCCAGTGAAGGGACCCCAGGACATCCCGGGGCCCAGGCTGCCGGGAGGTAGGGCAGCGGCTAATGAGGGCGTGAGGGGAGAGGGCTGGCGCTGCCTCAGCCTCCGGGGACTTTCCCCAGCCCCTCGTCAAAGGAACCCGAGTCTAGAGAAGACAGGACACAGATCCACATGCTGACACAGGTAACTTGTAAAATGCTGAGCTCATCTGGCTCATCTGCTCCAAAATAACTGGTGAGTTCAATCAGTTGAGAGGAGAAAAATAGTCCAACCAGTTGTCTGTGACCCTGTAGGCGGAACCATTACCTACCTGACCTCCGCTGTCCTCCAACAAGGGGGCTGGGGCCAGTGCAGACCGGGGCTGGACAGTCCTCAGTTAATTGCCCCTCACGGGCTCTCCCATCCCACCCCAGCCCCGTGAAGATGTCGATCAGCGTCATCTGGTGCGCGTGCGCACACGGCACGTGACCCCACACTCACACACACACACACACACACACACACGACTGTAAACCTCCCTCACGCACACAAACAGAGGACATAAAAACACTTGTAAAGAAACACATAAACTGCACAGATTATCATTACAGTGCGAACTGTGTACACAGTGCCGCGGGGACGGGTAATGGAGGGACAGGAGGTAGGAGGGGTCACCAGGGACATTTCCTGGGAAGGGTGTTCTGGGGGGGTGGAACAGACACCTTTCCCAGCTATCCCTGCAGCAGCGGTGCTGAAGAGGGGCGCCAGGAACTGCGGCTGCCCCCTCCTGCCTCCGTCTCCGCTCACCCACTTCCTTTCAGTACCGACCCCAGGCCATTAGCTGAATCCCGAGAGGGCTGGGAAGGGTGCTGTGGCCGGGGCAGGGCGGGAGCAGGGGAGCAGGGCCGGTCGCTCAAGCCCCAAGGCCCATCCATCACGCCACTGGAGATAATGAGAGTGCTCAGATGGCCCAGGACACTGATGAGTTTCTGGGCACCATAAACACAGGGAATAAATCTGGGAAGGGGCTGGGCAGGAGGGCGCCTCGGTAACAGGGCTGGCCACCCTGCCTGGGAGGAGAAAGGAGAGGCCCATCCATCATTCTGAGAGACGCAGCAATCTAGGCCAATGAGACAGAGATAGTCGGCAGGCAGGGGAGGAGGGCACTCATAATAAAATAATCCAGCACAGCATGGCTGCTCTGCTCCTATCTCACTGACACCCAGGAGAGGCCTGTCCCTGTCTCTGCTCCAGCCGAGGCTGGAGAGCTGCTCTGGAAAGCTTCTGCCATGGATTCAGCCCTCCCAGGAGGCCCGGCTTCAGGGAGCAGAGCAGAGAGGCAGAAAAGCAGCTTGGTCCATCAGCAGGACGGCCATCGGAGGGCCCCACGCAGGGGCCCCGTGTGCCTATTGGGCCATCTCGGATCTGGGGGCACTCGGGCAAGTCCGAAGCCCACCCTCCTCCTAGGCTTGTGAGCACTTCCTGGGTGCAGGGTAGATTCTAGCCCGTACAGCCCAGGGCATGGCTCTGGCTGGTGTCTGGGCTACAGGGCCGTACAGTAATTCAAGCTAACGGAGCATGGATAATCTGGAACAGCAGAGGGTCTAGGAGGAATTTCTCTTTGGCGTTGAAACAGATCAGATGACTGCTTGGCAGCCAAGCTACCTTCCTAATTAAGTGAGGGAGCTTGTGAGGCCCAAGCCACATGGTGACCTGCAGGGTCAGGGGGTGCCCGGAGGGGCTCTGGCCCAGGTGACTGAGAGGACAGTCTGCAAGAGTACGCATGGTGTGTAGTGGATGTGCAGCCCTTAGATGCACCAGGGAAGGGTTCTGCTTTCCCTACCCCTGTGATCTTCCCGGGCTAGTTCTCTACTCCCGCTGGGAGGCGAGGATGCCTGGCCCCAAGATCAAGTGCCTGTGTCCCAGACTCCTGTCACCAGCCTGCCTGCGGCAGAGGAAGCAAGAGCTCTTTCATCCCTGGAGATGAAAGCAGACTGCCAGGTGAACGCCCTAAACCCTCCCTCCCTGGGAAGCCCCTCCCCACCTTTTGAGATCTCTGGGAGCTGACAAGAGAGAAGGAAACCCTTCCGAAGCTTAGGACAGGCTCTGGAAGAGGATCAACTTGCTGCTGAGCCTCGCACCTGCCCAAGACCCTGGGCCAGTCTGGGCACCTGGGGGCAGTTCCAAAAAGGTCATCTGGGAGGAGGCACTACACCTGCTCCAGTCTCACTGTGAGACATGGCAGGAGCCCCCCACAAAGGCGTCAGTGACTCCTGCAGACTCTGGGGACCAACGAGTGATAATGTCCAGACATTCCACTGCACACAGCTGTAGGGACACTCTGAGGCACCGCAGGGCTGTGAAAGGGTACTCAAGAACTTAAAAATCACACTGCGGGTACTTCTAAGGTATCCAAAGAGTATAATAGTATCCAACCACCAACACTTTTGGAAGACACAGTGCCAAAAATAACTCCCCAAACACTCTCAGAGAAGTCCAATGACAGCACCAGGTTATCCCAGTTCCATCCAAGGGACACAAGTTGAGTACTCAGGCGCTACCCGGTGATGAGGGACCATCACCTAGGACTCTAGGCTTAGGAAGCTGTCTCCTCCAGCACCCTCCCCTCAAGAGGAGAGGCATTGTAGCCAAGAGACAGGGTTATGGACGCCGGGTCTGATGGCCGGGTCTATGGATCAGACGTCTATGGACGATCTGTGTGGCCGTGGGCCAGGGCCCTAGGCTCTGTCTGAGCCTTGTTTCTCATAGGTAAACATGGAGAGAGGAGAAGCCCCTTCTCCACGAGCTGCTTTGAAGATGAAATAATGTGTCACATGTGAGATGCTTACCACAGCACCTGGCACCCAAGAACTTTCAATAAAGTTTGCTTTTATCATTATTATACCACCAATGGTCCACACAAGTAACTACTATTAGCCCAGGATGCGACCAGCCCTCAGCTAGGCCCTGCGGAGACAAAGCCACATCAGCAACAGAGATCTCCATTTTGTGGAGAAGAGAAATCCTAGGACCCAAGAATGATCTAGCAAGATGGGGAGTAATCTGTTACCGGCAGGCACAGATGAGGTGCTGGGGGCTTTGAGATAAGAGAGCTTATCCTGGGGGAGGGGATCAGGAGGACTTCATGATAGATGTGGCCCTCGATCTCAGTGTTTAGATCTAGTGTTTATGGGATATAAGGGAGAACACGAGGGGAAAGCACGTGCTAAGGCACTGGGGTAGAAGAGCACAGGGCACGAATGCAGGGGTATTTGGGAGAGAGGAGCTGGGAGACGGGGAGCCATCACATGCTCCCGGGCCTGCAAGCGCCCTTCTTAGGTATATTCACACAGTGGCAGTATAGGCACACAGAGCCAGGAGTCTGGGCGAGGCACACGCCAGGGCTGCAGGGATGGTCCCACCAGAGGACGTTGCCACCGGCCTGCCCTGAACTGGGACCGCTTAAGGTGGCACTAGGGCTGGCCAGGCTCCAGCTCCTCTACCACTCTGGTCCTAACGCTGGCAGCATTTGACCATAAGACCCCAGGACTGGGGGAGGGGCACATGGGGCATGGAGCCCCCAGCAGCCACCTCCCCAATCTCATGTGCGGCTCATGCTATGTAAGACGGCAGGCCGGGCCTCACCGGGAAGCTTCATGGTAGACACAGGCACCTGGCCCCTTTTCTCAGAGCAGAGCTGACTTGGCTGGTGGGAACAGTGGCCCGCCTGTTAAAGCGTGGGCCGGCCCGTGTGACCGGGCCGGCCCGTGTGACCACCCCGGTCCCGCAGACGCAGTGAGCAGGGCGTGCCCACAAGTGGTGAGAGGGGGACATTTATCAAGCAATCAAGCGGCGGTGGCACTGAGGTGGGCTGGGCTGCAGAGGGTTCAGATGGGCTGACAGGCACAGGAAGCTACTAAGAAAGAAAGATGCCGTGCTCAGTGGGAGGAACCCCAAGATGGAATCCACGTCTCCTCTGCAGCCATGGGATGAGGTGCTCCACCTAGAGGGCCAGAAGTCCCCGGCCAAGGCCACCAGCTGGCTCCTCCAGCCTGGGTGAAACTCCATTCACAGGTGGGGTATGCTTCTGCCATGGAGTCTCTTGAGTCCCTACCCGCTGCCTTTTGGATGGAAAGACAGGCCAAGGCCATTGTGGGGACTCCGGACTCCCTCTCCGCTCCGGCTGGACAGGCGTGGATGGTGTGCTGCCCCCGTCCCCAAGGGCTCCCCCACAGAGTGCGGATGTGCTGAGCTGCTCAACTAGCTCCTCCTAGAGAAGACGGCCCTCAGAGCAGCCCCAGAGGGAGGGCAGAGCTGAGTTCAAGTGGGAGGGGGACCCTGAGTCTCCAGCTTGGGGGAGCATGTGTGCCAGTCCTTCTGGGGAAGAGGGGCTTCATTTAAGTCCACAGATTGAGATCGGGCTCCCAGTGGGATGCTCCTGTGCCTATGGCCAATGGACTGTTCTGCTGGCCCGGCCACGCCTACAGCTGGGTCCCAAAGGAGACACCAGCGGAACTAATGTCCTCTAATGAGACTTGGGCCAGAGTGGTCAGGCGGGTTTTATTGTCTGTGGCTTGGTAATGAGACTCCTTATAAACCAGGAATGGAATTGGGGTCTGTGCAGACTAGAGGAGGTTAGGCGGCCTGGGAGAAGGTCTCCTCTGCCCCTCTTGGCTGTTCCAGTGGGTGGCACTTTCTGAGCACCCTCTCTTTGCCCCGGGCCTGCCTGTGCCCCCAGGTACCGGGTACACACCTTGGGACCTTGCCCTTGTCAGCCTGAACGCCTGAGGTGCAGGAGATGGGCCCGTGTCCAGAAGGACCCAGCTGCCCTGCGCCTCAGCTGCTCCGTGCTTTGACCTGGGCTCCGTGGTCGGCTCGAGCCAGGCGCCCTCCAGCCTCCATCCTCAATCTACCCCGCACCTCCCCAGGGAGCTGCCAGCTCTGGCTTGCTGTGCAGGGGAGTGGAGGCCAGAGGTGGCAGGCGAAGTGAACGACCATCCTGCGAACACGCTGCACGGTGGCGGGCTCCACCTCTGTCCACCCATCTCAGCTCATTTCCTCCTCCTGACCTAGTGGATTTGCACTCAGAAGTCTCAGCATCTAATCTGGCCACACTGGCATGAGACCTGCGGCAAGTTAAAAACCTGTCTCACTTTCCTCTTCTATAAAATAGAATGCTAATACCAATCCCACCTGTGCGGGGCGTGAGGCAGGGAGGGGAGTTGTGTGTGTGTGTGTGTGGGGGGGGGTGATGGGGATGGAATCCAGGGGCCTTCTACTTCTGGGCTATATTTTTGGAAATATGTTCTCATTAAATTGCTGAGAGCCTCACTAAGTAGCTGAGGCTGGTCGTGAACCTGTGGTCCTCCTGCCTCAGCCTCCCTAGTACTTCGATTACAAGCATGTGCCACCATGCTTGGCAGGGAGGGGGTTCAGAGGCGATGGATCCACTGAAAAGGGCCGAAGACACAGTTATCATTGGCATACTGAGGACAGGTTTGGCCTGCAACAGGAGAAGTGGGAGAGGAGGAGGCAAGCCCAGGGGGGCTCTCTGCCTAGCTGACTCACTAATTCACCAGGGGGAGTGGACTCCTGGACAGAGTCTGTGGCCCGCCTTTTTTCAACTGTGGAAGTTTGAAGCAAGGCAGAGACCAAGTCCCAGGTCCTCCCTGCCAGCCCCGCTTCTGCCACAGCGAGCGCTCCAGATGGGCGCCCCAGCTGGGCCTCGGCCAGGGAGCGCTGAGGGAGCTGGAGAGCCCCGGGTGACACGCCGCAGGACAAAGGCCCACGGCACCTGCTGCCTGCGGCGCCCTCGACCACCACAGGGCTGGGCCGGGCTGGCGGGCAGGTGTGCAGCCAGCTGGGCCACCTGAGCTCCCCACAGCCTCTGCCGCTCCCAGTGCTGTGCCTGGGCCGTCACATCCGAGTGGGGACGGGGACTTGCTCCCTCAGCAGAGCCCCTTTGGAGACAAGGGAAGAGGGGCTAGCCTGGGCAGGCAGCTGAGTGTCTCTCTCTCAAGGCTGCACAAAGACAGTGCTGCCTAATGAGCAGACTCAGAGGGGCAGGCCATTCAGAGGAAAGGCTCAGGGACAGAAGTTACACTCTTAACCGCAGGTCTACCACATGCCCAGCAACACGCGAAGCACTCTTCATTCATTATTCTCAATCTCATCTTCCCAGGCCTTCTGGGAACTCTGGACTAACAGAAACCCATTTTACAGAATGGGAAAATTGAGGCCTGCAAAGCAACTTCCCCAACGTCACTTAGCTAGTCATCAGTCCAGATGGCCCCACTATGCTGGATCACTATGCTGGGCTGCCAGACAGGGCAACTACCAGGGGGCAGGGAGAGGAGCAAGCTGTCTGCTTCTCTGCCTCCCCTGGGAGAGGGTGAAAGTCAGCTCCCACAAGGCCCAGAGAATGCACACCTATTGCCTCCCCTGACACCTGCACAGAAGAGATTATCCACTGCCCTGAAGGTCCTACAATCTGCTGTCAGAAAGTCTGCCTCTTGTGCCTTCTTGGGTCCTTCCTGTTGCACTGAGCTTGTCACTCATTGTGGAATGGGTCAAGATTGCAGATGGCAAGCCGGGTGTGGTGGTGCATGCTTGGAATCCCAGCATTTGGGAGGTGGAGACAGGAGGACCCAGGTTTGCGGCCAGCCTCAGCTACCTAGTGAGGGCCTCCACAACTTAGTGAGACCCTGTTTCAAAATAAAGAATAAAAATTAGGGCTGGGATGTAGCTCGGAGGTAGAATGCCCCTAGGTTAAATCCCCAGTACTGCAAAAAAAAAAAAAAAAAAAAAAAAAGATTGCAGATGGCATATCTAATGTCACTCCTCACATCTCTTCTCCCTCCTCATCCCCCAGTTCTGAACGGCATGAGAGAATCCAGAGCTTGAAGGGTTAACTGGTCTAAGGGGTATTATCTCCAGCTCAGGGCATTCCCTCTGCAAGGTGATCCCTGCTCAGATCTTAAGTTACCTCTTGCCCCAGCCAACGCATCTGCTGCTGGCTCTGCAGCCCTGGTCTCTGTGGAGAGGGGCGGGCATCATGGGGGAAACATCTTCCAGCTGGGCTTGGGCACCAGGCTCCCAGGGCTAGTCCCTCCCCACGCCCCACCCCTCATTCCTGCTTCCTTTTCTAACAAGCCGGCTCCTGCTTTCTGCTGGTCAGACCCAGGATGCTCCTGGGCAGCTGGACATTGCCAACCTGGCCATCCACATGGCTCTGCAGGGGTTCTCCATGAAGGACCAAGTACACACTCAAGCCATGTTTTAAAAAGTCCAGAGATGCTACCTGACCTCCCCTCCACAATTCTCCCCGAGTACCCTTGCAGGGAACAAAGACACCCAAGTAGGAACTGAAAACCTGTCTGCCCTGGTCTTTCTCACAAGGAGCCACAGCCAGGGTTAACGCCAGGTTCCAGCACCGCTCTGTTTACCAGGGAGACAACAGAAGGCTCACAAGAAGGGAAAGTCTCTCCAGGTGTTGTCAAGGTCTTGAGCATCTCTGCCCAGCTGGAAAGCAAGGGCAGAGGGGGAAACAGAAGCAGCAATTGGGCTGGCTGCCCCCAGGGACCTGGACCCAGGTGGGATCCCAGAAGTTGCTGGCCAAAGGCAAATCCTGGGTCTCCTCCCAAAGTCACCCTTGCTGACACTCTGACACAGAATGGGCATCTTCAAGGCCAAAATCCATCAGACTGTCATCAAAAATCAATGATATGTGAACATACATTTGATATTATATAATTGTGGCCGGGTCCCACAGTGACCCAGAGATAACGAAGAGCGTACACCTCCTCCTCTTGGTCCCCTCAGCTCTTCACTTCAACGGGAACTGTAGATCATGAGCAGCACACGAAACGTGCACGTGTGTGCACACACCTATTCTAGACCAAAGACAAGACTGTCAGAAAGGCTACAGGCCAAGTCCCACGACTGGCCAGTGTCCAGGCCAGCCCAGCATGCTGGCTGACGTTCAAAGGTAAAATAAATAGGCAAATCAGCCAAAACAGGTGACTCTGCAGACACCTCCCCGGTAGGAGGTGTCCGATTTACCAGGTTAACCAGGAAAGATACAAATCAGAAAAAAATCGAAGATACATTCGCATTTCCCTCGGGCGTTTTCTATTTGTGTTATACAATGAACAATGGTGGCATCATCATCGACAGGGCTCTAGAGCCGACTGTGAGGGTTAGGGGGACCCAGGAATCCCGACGGAGGCCGGAGGAACAGAGTGAGAGAGAGGGAGAAAGTTTATTGTTCCCGAGTACAAAGGGAGATGACCAATATTTATAGGTAGGGTAGGGGGCGGTCTTGCAGGGTCAGGTACGGGGCTTCACTGGGTGGGACAAAGGGGATGAAATTGGAGCCAGCCAGAGGGGATAAGCCGGCTGACCCCTGGGCACAGGAAAGCATTGCCAGCTGATGCCCGGAAAAGAAACCGGATGTAAGCCATGCTGGGATGCTTTTGTGGGGATTCTGTTCCAACACTGACCCTCTGCCCCTCCAGCCCTGCCCCCTCTCAGCAGCCAGCACTTAGGGCAGCGTATGGTTGGCACAGGGCAGGTGGCCCGGCCGTGAGAAGCCAAGTGGCCAAGGAAGGAACTCCAGGTCTCAGCCAGCATCAGGCACCCAGGGGCCGCCTGTCCCACGTGCTCCAGAACCAAGAGACACGTTCCAGGTCACTCAGCCACAGCAGCAGGCTCTGCAGTGTCTTGTCCCCCCCCCCCTCCCGCCAGTTGATCAGGCCTTGGATCTGATTCTGAGACTCTCCACAGCACCTCCTATATGGCTGGAGATGGCCCTGGGCTCAGGCTGCATGCTCTGGGCCAGCAGAATTGGTTTTGCCATAATGCCTTGCCCAGCAAGCTGGGGAGCACCATGGTGAGAAATGAGGAGAGGAAAATGACCGACAGCTCAAGGAAGCCACCAGGCGCCAGCTGTGTGCAGGCTGCAGGGGGGTGTACTGTGGCCCGACAGGTCTTCCGAGGGTGTGCATGACACCTGGGGTGTGTGTTCTCTTTCCAGACAAAAGGTGAAGGGAAGCCAATTAGGGAGGGTGTGGTATAGGTGCGACACCTGCTTCTCAGGTAGGTTCTCTGCCACCTCCTCCTTTTGGACTCCCGGTCCCTTTCTGGACTGGAGCCTGTGCACCCAGCCGGCCCTCTCCTCTAAGGTAACGGGAAGGAGCCATGGACTGTCATCTCAGAAAACAAAGACAGGCTCCCGAGCCTTCGCCATCCTGCCTGGTAGAGCGTGTGTTGTTGGAACACACTTCTGTATGTATACTCTTGTAGCCAGATCAGGAGGGTTTTGAAGTCAGGGGCCGTCACACACGCCGGGGACTCCTCCCTCCCCACCCCTCCCCTTGATGGTCCCTAGCACAGCCCAGGAGAATGCAGAAAAGAGCATCAGACTGGCAAGTCTCCAGAGAGAAGCAGGGCATGTGTGTGTGTTTGTGTGTGTGTGTGTGTGCACAAAGTAGGGGTGGGCTGGCAACTTCCCAGCCTACTGACCTCCTCTGTCCAAGGGTCAGACTGGGCACAGCCGTATCCTCTGCTTCCCTTCACAGTGGATCCCAGAGAAAACAGGCCGAGGACACACCAGGCTCACAAGACTGGACCAAGGAGCTGGTGAGTCTGAACTCTGGCGTCTCCAAGACCACCTATCAGTTCCCATCAGTCAGAGTGCTTAGGAGTGCCTATCTCAGCTTGGATCCACTCACCATCCCACCCCTCATCTGGATGTCTGGTGGGGGCCGTGTCCACCTCGAGCCAGGTGTGGGTGGAGTATAGCACGTCTCTAGCCCCCAGAGAGGGAATTAATCACCCAGCAACACAAAGCTGGGGGGAGAGAGCAACAAAAGGAGGGGAGGATGAGGGTGAGCCTGTCCCCCTGCCCAAACCTTCCTGTCCTTTGTCCATCCCAGGATCCGGTTAACCCTTAGCGTGCTAAACAACCAGAGTTCTGGGAAAGCTCTCCTTTCTCTGGGTTCCAGATGTGAACCTTCTAAGCCTTCTCAGAACTCAAACCCCTGTGATCAGGTAAGTCCTGGAGCCCAGGCTTCGACAGTCCGGTGGCTTTCCAGGCTGCAGGAGGAGGTACAGACCTCTCCCTCTCACCAAGGGCAGCCTGGGGGAGGGGCTCAGCTATGGTCAGGGAAGGGGGCAGAGACACCCTGGGGTTCCCCTCCCCCACCCAGGAAGAGGGAAGCTCCCTGTACCCAGGGCTGGGGATACCCTCCCCCGCCAAGGGCTTTCCCTGGAACCGCCACTGAGGGAGATCTTCAGAGCTTCAGCTGTGAGCTGGCTGGCAGGAGGAGCGCGGGGACAAACGGCCAGGCTCCTGCCTTCCAGGAGCACACCAGGCCCCACAACTAGACAGACTGACCCTGTGAACCAGCAGCCAGGTCAGTCCCAGCATCCCAGGCCCTGCGCTGCCCATCTAATGTTCCTGCCCCAGGAGGAACTGGTCTGCGTACTCCATCCCCCCCATTCCGCCACCCCAAGGTGAGGACCACGTGCTCTAGCAGGGCTGCCCCCCACCCCCCAAAAGCCATCTTGCCTGGGACAGAAGTCATCTCAGGTTTCTTCTCAGAGGGCTACGGTACCCTTCCCCCACCCTGACCTAAATCGGGCATCCCACTGGGAGCCCAGTTGCTTCCCCAGGGACACAAAGGGTTAAATCCAGGCGCGGGGACTCGGTAGGATTTGCCTTCTAAACGCATTTTCCAGTTCATTCCCCAGCACAATATGCCTGGGCTGGTCCCAGCCTCCGCCCCCACCCCACCCGTCAGAGTGGGCCACCGTGGGCCACCCCCGGGTCCCCGCCGGCTTAACCCCTTGGCTGCCGGCAGCCGGCACTTCGAGGAAGGATACGCGGAGCACCCTCGGGAAAGTGGGTCACGCAGCCACCTGGCTGGCACCGAGCCCGCGGCGCCGCCTCCCGGGAGAGCCCCCCCCCACGCCCCAGCATTAAGAGCGGAGTTCCGAGGCGGAGCCCAGTCCCGCGCACAGCCGGGAGTTTGCGATCCCCCGCGGCTCCGGCCTTACCCTCCAGGAAAAGAACCGCAGGTGCGCGAGAAACCGCCTCTGCCGCAGGAGGCAGCTCTCGGCGCCCGCGGTGGGGCGACGTGCGGCGGGAGGGGCCCGAGCGCCCAAGTCCGCCTGGCCAAGGCCGACGAGAGAAAAGAAGCCCCCTGCCATCCTCCGAACCCACAGCCCACCAGCTCGGAGACTGACGCCCTCCCCCTGGGGCTGTTGTCTCCTACACCCGAGCCGGTGATTACGGTGATTATTTTGCATTTATGTAACATGCAGTGTTTCCAAACTGCTTCTCGAGCTGAGAACTGGTTATTAAATAAATAGAACGCGATTACATATTATTATTTTTGTGAAGAACCGAGCGGAGAAAGTGCTTTCTTGCCACACGGAGACGTGCATCCGACTGCTTCCCTGCGGCGCAGGCTGCTCGGCTCCTCCGCCTCCCTTTCTCCGCCGCGCCACCTCCTGCCCCCCTTTCCCACGCCGTGACCCAACTTTTCTGGCTCCGTTCACTCCCCGCAATCCGGTGGAGCCCGCCACCCCGCTCCCGGCCCCGGGGAAGCCCTGACGGGTGGGGGTGGGTGGGGAGGCAGAGGCGAGGGCGCTTACCTGGGAGGAAGAGCGCGGCCAAGCCGAGAGCGAGTCCCCACCAGCGTCCGGCGGCGCCCGCGGGCCCCATCCGCGCCATCGGGGTCCCGGGGTCCGGCGAGAGGGGCGGCGCACGGAGGGCGCTCCTCGCGCGGCAGAAACCAGCCCGGAAGACGAGGGCGGGTCGCTGGCGGCCGGCAGGCGCCCGGAGGATCCAGGTCAGCCGCCGCGGTCCGCCGGGCGGGGTGGGCTGGGTGGGCTCGGCCGCGATCCGGGCCCGATGCTGCCGGCTCAGAGGCTCGGCAGATGCCCGCCGCAAGTTGCACGAGTCATGCCCTCGCCTCCTCCGCTCTGCTCTCCGCGCGGGTCCCCGCCCTCTTCCTCCACGCAGAGCCGGGCTGGGGCGAGGGACCCACCCCCGGCGCGCCCGGCTGCCGGGCTGCGCGGCGCGGGCTCCCGGCCCGGCGCGATCACACCCTCCCGCTCGGCTCCAACTTGCAGGCGTCCATGGCCGGCCGTCCTCCGAGGTTGGCGGGACGCGCCCGGGCGGCGCGCAGGCTCGGGGCCCCGACGCGGGCGCGAGGAGAGCGATCCGGGGCTGCACGTCCCCGCCGCGCGGCCGCTGCCGGCGATCCGCAACAATGTGGAGCCGCCGGGGCCGAGGCGAGCCGCGCTCGCTGCTCCAGCTCTTTCTCTCGCTCGCCGCGCTCCAGCCTCTCGCCGCTCCGTGTGATGTCAGCCCTAGGGGAGGGGCCAGCCTTCGCCCCCTCCCGGCTCCGACACGCCCGCCCGCCCGGCCTCCGCCCGCGCGCCCGCCGCGCGCGCGCCCGCCTCCGGCAGCGGCCACCCGGGCGCCGGCGCGGGGTCCGGCTCCGGCCCCTGGGCTCGGGAGGTGCCGGGGCGCCCGCCTTGCAGCCCGGGAGCGGGCGGGAGGGCGGTTTGTCCTCGGTGGCTGACAAAGGGAGGCAGTGACCCCTAGCGGCCAGCGTCTGGGAGAGGATGCTCGGCGGGGGTGGAGTCAAGGGGGGCGGGGGGCGTGCGGGAGCCGAGCAAAGAACACTGGGTCAAGCAATGACCCAGCCCCCAAGGGCTTTTACAACCCTCTTCCCCACCCTGGGCCCATTTCACAGATGGGGAAACCGAGACCCAGAGGAGGGTAAAGCGACTTGCCCCGGGCAAAGCTCGTACCGCAGCCTCGAAGCCAGAGCGCCCTCTCCTCTGCAGCGCCAGACGCCGAGCGCAGAGGCAGCGCGGTCTGTGCCAACCGGAAGCGGCCACCGAAGCCGGTGGCCGGCGCGAGTGGGTGGGATAGAGGCACCCGGGTTTCTGGTGCGGCTTCTTTTATAATTGCCACTGTCTTTGGGGTTGCTTTGCCCCAAATCAAAGCGCTCTCCCTTCTCCAAAGGGAGCTCGAAACCGCCCTCTGTTCTGAGCGATTTGCGGGATTCCCGCCAAAGTGCCCTCTCCAGTCGGTGTCCCCAGCAGGGTCGGGGACTCTCCGCCCCATCCCGTTCACCACCCACCACATCCGGGTGCGGTTGGCTTCCTGCCAAGGCGACTGTGCCCTCCTGCCCCGGGCACTCCGAAGCTGCCCTCTTCCCTTCCCTCTGGACGCTCTGTCCCCATCCGTGGTTCGGGGGCGGCAGGCAGACAGGGCTTTCCACTGAAGAGAGCCCAGCTCTCCCCAGAGGCCCGGCCAGACAAAACTTCCTTTGCCCTTCGCCCAGCCTCAGGAGCAGAGGGAAGCGGCCTATTTCTGATAACACGTCAGTTCTCGGTCCTGAGAGTGGGAGGAGCCGGAGGAGGGGCTAGGCGGGTGCCTCTTTCCACTGCATGCGGTCACATTCGCGCTCCCATGAATAAGCACCCCTTCGCTGTAGTCTCTTACTTTTAACATGTGCGACCCGGACTGTCTTTGTACCCAAACACTGTTCCCAGCTCGGGGACACACAAGCATTGTCACTACAGTGTCCTTGCCCGGAAGGAGCTGGGTCGAGTGGGGGGCAGGCAGACAGAAAGAGATGTCATGAAGAAACACTGGATCCCTGTGGGTGGGTTTGGGGGGGTCCCGTGGAAGGTTAGCCTGGGCTGAGGTGGACCCAGCAAGGCTTAGTGGGAAGAGAACACAGGTTCCTGAGTCATCTCTCAAAGGTAATCATGGGCAGGGGAGGCCCTCATGAGACTGGATTTAAGGTAGGGGGTCAGTACAAGGAGAGGAGCAGGAGCAGAGGTGGCAGGAACCCACAAATAGTCGGTCCTCACCTGAGCCAAAGCTCGGAGAAAGGACAGACCTGCAGATCTGTGACTTGTGCCAGGAGCCACCTCGAGGGATTTAAACGGGGGAACATCCTCCCAAGTTTGGGATTTGGTAGCCAGTCCAGCAGCCCGGGAATATTCCATCTGGCTGTCAAGTGCTCTAAGGGACAGGCCTGAAATTGGGTCCCTTCCTGTGGTCTGGGGTTCTGCGCCTGCAGCATTGCACTGCAGGGGCTGAACGGATGGGTTCGAAGTGCAATTCCAGATGCACCAACATTTGCCAGCTCCCTGCTCTGGTATGAGGATTCTCAGGTGGGTTTCTAGAAAGGAAGATCTGCAGGGGAGGGGCAGCTGTCTGGTGGTAGTTGCCTGGAGAAGTTAGAGATATGGTTGTGCTTTCATCATCTTTAAATGAGCAGGGAAAACTGCTGGAAGAGGGGGTGTATGGTGGGGATCCTGAAGAATAGATCAGGTTGGGACCATGGGAGGAAGAAGAGAGAGTTCCAGGTGGAAGGGAATAGCTTGCAAGACAAAATGGAGGTGCTTGGAGGTGGGAGAGGTCCTACCCGTGTGGGAGCTGCAGGCGGTCCAGTTTGTTTTTCACTCTGGGGATGCGTAGAAGGGGACCGGTGGAGGTGGTCACATTGTGAAAGGTCTGGAAGGTTTCCTTCAGTGATGGGAAGAACAGGAGAGTAGGCTCTGGTCCCTGCTCTAAGCTCGAAGCCTAGTGTTGCTCTTGCTTCTTCCTTCTTCTTTAGCCTTCATATTCCAATCCACAAGCAAACCCCATTGGTTCTGCATCCAGTCTATATTTTACATCTAGTGGCATTGCTCCACTTCTGCCCTTATTACCCTTGCCCATGAAATCATGATTTCTGTGTGGTCCTTACAGTGTCCTCGGTGAGTATGGCAGTCCACACTTAGGAGAGGGAATAAGATATATTGGTTGAGCACCTGGAACTCTGGAGCTAGATTACCTGGATTTGAATTCCTTTTTTTTTTTTTCAATTAGCAATAATCGAGCCTTGGATAAACCTCATTGGCTATGATACTGCCACTGCGCAAAGCTTGGATTTGAATTCTTAAACACCAGTTCTGAACCTGAGTAGCTGTGTGTCCATGGGCCAGAGACTTAACTTCTATGAACTCGGGTTCCTCATCTGCAGAATAGGGGGAAATAATAGTAGCTATCACATGGAGTTGTAAATAGGTTAAGCATATTAAGTACTGGAACAATACTGGTGTACAGGGAAAACTGTTTCAGTGTCAGTCATCATTATTACTAGAATCTGTCTCCCCACTTGCTCTTCCCTCTCAGTATATATATTTTTTATTTTGAAGTAACTTTGGATTTACAAAATTGCAAAGATGGTATGGACTTTCCACATCCCCCTCATCCAAATGTTAATATCTTTTAGAATTATGGCACATTTATTGAAGCTAAGAAGTTAGCATTAGTATAATGCTATTAATGGAATGAACTATAGAATTTCTTCAGATTTTCCACTAATGTCTATTTTCTGTTCTAGGACCCAACCCAGGATACCACACTGCATGTGGCAGTGGATTATCTTCTAATTCAAATGATCAGGTCGATGCCTGAGAACCCTTCCCTAGCCTGCTGACTGTCAAGTCCTCACAAGGGCAGAGAGGGCCCCTGCCTGCTCTGCAGCCTCACCTCAGAGCTGGGCGGGTTGTAGGATGTTTGAGGCTTGTGATGGTTTTTTGTTTTGTTTTGTTTTTTCGGTACTGGGGATTGAACTCAGGGGCATTCTACCTCCGAGCTATACCCCCAGCCCTATTTTTTATTCTTTATTTTGAAACAGGGTCTCACTAAGTTGCAGAGGGCCTCACTAGATAGCTGAGGCTGGCTGCGAACCCGGATCCTCCGGTCTCAGCCTCCCAAATGCTGGGATTACAAGCACGCACTACCACGCCCGGCTGGCCAGCTACTTCTCTAAGGCTCAGTGTACATGTGTCACTTCCTCATGGTGGACCAGACGAGTCTCTCCTATTTCCTCCAGGTCTCCCTTGCGTTCTTGTAACCTCTGCAGTAATTGTTTATAATGCTTTGACTCTTTCCCTGGTAGACTGTCTCTCCTTCAGGACAGGGACCAAGTCAGTTTTGTCCTCTCCTGTACCCTTAGCACCAAGATCATGCCTGGTATCCAGTAAGCACTTAATGAGAATGTGACTGACTCATATCCTGTGCCACTTTGTGCCAATCACTTCCCTCTCGGGGCCTCAGTTTTCCCTTCTGCAGGCTGAGGAAGTTAATGTGTTCACTGGATTTCAAGTTGTGTTTTGCAAACCCTAGAATGTTTCGACCCCTCCTCCCTGGCTTCAATAGGAGCCATGCTTAAAGAGCATGCTGTTTTTGTGCACTTTAAACATTGGGCGATGAGGATTCTTCTTCATGGATCTCCAAGATTCTGCTGCTTAAAGAGTTTGAAGCTCCTGATGGGTTATTACATTATATATTACGTATTGCATATAGTTGCATACTTTTACAACTCGGTGATTTGGTGGGGGGAGAGGCAATGGTGAGCCGTTGAAGGTTTCTGAACAGAGAAAGACTTGTTGAGAACGTTGTATCTGTGCTTTCAGGAGATGAATCTGACAACGACGTGGGGAGGACAGACAGATGACGATTGGTCAGTGTAGGAGAGGGGAGCTAGGAGAGTGGGTTGTCATGGAAGCCAGGGAGAAGCGGATTTAACGGAGGAAGAAGAGAGGTTGCCAACAGCATGTAATGCCGAGGAGAGCAGGTGGGTTCAGAAGGGGTCTTTGGGAAGTGGCAAAACCACTGGTGACTTTTGAGGGAGTGATGCTGGTGACCAAGCAAGGGCAGAACCAGATAAAAGTGGGGAGAAGGACAATGGAAGCAGAGGTGGCAGGTGTCCTCTGCTTGTGAGAAGTTTGGTGGGGGACAGGCTGAGTGAGATGATCAGAAGATTAGCAAGGCAGGCCTTGCTAATCTCCTTTTTCTGGGAAAGCAAATACTACTGATCATCTTGGGGGTACTGGAGAAGCAAGTATAAGAAATGAAAAAGAGTGTGATTTCTGGAGCTAGTCCTTGGAGAGAGGTGGATGGTGGGACTGAGATCGGAAGAGGAGGCAGCCTTGAAAAGAAGAGGCACCTGCATCTAAGCCTGAGCAGTGGAGGTGGATGCTTGGGGGTGGGAAGCAGGGAAATTAATAATAAGGTCACTGCAGCGAAGTGAGAGCTGAAGTTACCTGCAGAGAGAGGTTGGAAGGTGGCTTCAGATTTCACAAGTGGGAAGGCCAAGCCAAGTGGAAGGGAAGTGTGATTAGCGACCTTCCAGCGCCTGCAGGGAGAAGGAGAGTGCATCATCTGTGAGCCTTCATGGGAGAAAGTCAGGACCCACAGGCATCTGCCTTGGGAAGTAGATTTTGGTCGGGTCCAGGGAAGGCTGTAGGGATACAAGCCAACCCAGAATGGAATGAACTTCTGGCCACTTTCAGAATGAGGCTGCAGGCCCATTTATCGGGGACGCTCTCGATGGGATTCTTGTCCTGGCATGGAGACGGATGGATTCCACATTCCCTCCTGGCCCTGAGACTCTGGGACTGTCACCCCAAATAGCAGGCAACGGGGCTTGCTTTTCTCATGTACCCCAGAGCTGGAGGCAGTGAGGGGTGGCCATCCTGAGGGCGCTCCCCCAGCCCTGCCCGGGCCTCCGTGGGCAGCTGTCAGCTTGGACAAGGCCCAAAGTCAACACAGTCATGACTTCCCCTCTGGGCGACGGCCCAGCCCCCTCTGTGTCATCCAGTAATTGGCTAATCACCCTAACTTTGTTGTGAGGGGATCCTATGAAGAAGTCTCCAAGGTCCCCCAGCCCCCTGGAATCTGTTGATGGGAGCAGAAACATCTCTTGATGGAGAAAGTATGTCAGAGCGATGTGCTGAATGGGGTCCCTCGGGTGTCCCCAGTCCTCAATCTGAGGTCAGCTGGGGCTGAGGGCAGAGGAGAAGAGAGGAAGAAGAGGGGAGGAAGAAGGAAGGACTTCCCCTCAGAGGAAGTTGGCCAGAGCTCTAGGCAACCCCAGAGATGCCCCGCCCACGATGTCCCTAACCCTGCAGGCTGAGCTCACCCCAGGCAGCGGCTCCTGGGCTAGATGGGAAACCACAGCCTCTAATTACTGTTATCATGGCCCTGGTAGCTGTGGTGATTATGATGGTGCCTCTATCCCACAGTGCTCAGCAGCATTTAATTACTGTTATTCCTACTGAGATCTCTGCAGAGCCTCTCATTGCCCCGGGACGGCTCCGCTGAAGGCAGCTGCACCCCAGCCCCAGGTCCAGCCATCTCGCATGTCAAAGTGGTACCAGGCTAACAGGCAGCCAGTCTCTGCCTCGTGTGCTGTAAGTTCCAGGTGTCTCCATGGCTGTCAGGACTGGAGGTCAGAGCAGTATACAAAGGCCCCGGTTCCATCTTGGACCACCCAATTCTCCAGAAAGCACTGAGTCCAGAAGTGAAGTTAGTGCATGAGATGCCTCTGCTCAGAAGGCTCTCCCTACAGCCCCAAATCACCATGGCCCGGATCCTGGGGAGGCCTGTTGAGTGGAAGTAGAATTCCTACTTTGGTGGTAGTGGGTACTCAAAACCAACGTGGTAGCCAGGTGTGGTAGCATATGCCTGTAATCCCAGTACTAGGGAGGCCAAGACAGGAGGATTGCAGATTTGAGGACAGCTTCGGCAACTTACTGAGACTCTCAGCAACCTAATGAGACCTTGTTTCAAAACAAACAATAAAAAGGGCTAAGGAGGTAGCTTGGAGGTAGAATGCCCCTCTGTTTAGTGTCCAGTACCCCCAACCCACGCATACACACACACCAATGTGGTGCTGAGAACGGGTTACACCAAGGCTCTCTACAGACTAGGGAGCTGAGGTCATGCGGATGGGACTAGACCAGGCTGAGCTTCAACTTGGACCGTGGGCAATGGAGGAAGAGACAAAAGGAAAGGAAAAAGGACTTGGAGAAGGGAGGAAGACGCTCGCCTCCTAGCCTCTCCCCTTGGACGCTGTCCTTCCACCTAGGGGTGGGGGTTGCGGTCAGGATGGACACAGAGGAGCAGGATTGTTTTTGAGAACCATATGGAAGGCAAGAAATGGAGTTGACTGGAAGGGAAGAGCAGAGTTCATCGGTCGGTTCAGGAGCAGCAGGGAAAACACACGGGGGACTTGAAGCTGGGGCCGTGGGGCCGTGGGGCTGCGGCTCGGCCTCATCTGGCCTCAGTCCTTTCCAGGCAGGAGCTGCTGAAAGCTTTGCTCCTCTGCCCTGAAAACCACACATCCGTGTGCAGACGGTGTTGGCGTGGTGGCCCACTGAAGCCCAGCTGGGGTGTTGAGTCTGAGTCCCTGCTGCAGAAGGAGGCCTCTGGAGAGGGCCCAGCCCTGAGCCCAGGCTCCCGGTGCTTATGCTAATGAGCAAGGTTGGCGACAGAGGGAATCTCAGAGGGGGAAAAATCCAAATCCCGTTTCCATAATGTGAAGTGAAAAGAACAAGTATGATACATATGCCGCATTATAACTCTGGGAAAATAGGCAATATAAAGAGAAAAACGGGACGGCAACACGGAAAGATGAAAATAATTTGTGGTTGAAGATTTTTTTATTTAAAAATGTACATTAATACCATTATGGAGTTAATTTAATAATAGATTTAATTTTTCTCTATTACATAAGGTGCTTTTCCTGTATAAATGAGCTTCTAAATTATATTTGATTTAGGTTAATATTAATGCCCTGTACTACTCGAGCACAGGGAGCACAGGGTTGAGGTGCTCGGGAGGGTGGCGAGTGGCCTGGAGTGGCATCGGAGATTAGGCAATGCCCATGCGGGTGACAGTTTCAAGGAGTCTAAGGCCAAGTTTGCTCCGGAGATGGCCGGCCAGGAGAAGGGCATTGTGGTCTAGGTTGAGGTCCTGGATCTACAGTTTGCTGGCTGTGAACCCTGGGACAAGTAAGATGAACAGTCACCCCAGTTTTTCTGGGGCTGCAGGGGCCCCAGGACATGGGACTTTGCGGGCTAACGCTAGGAAGGTTCTGGGCAAATCAGGACAAGTTAGTCACCGTGTTAACGAGCTGCTCGTCCTGCTCAGCCTCAGTCTGCCTGATCAGGAGATGGTGCCAGTGGCTCCCAGGACCTTCATCATAGCACTCGATAACCCCACTATCTCCACATCTGTTGAGGATGCTGGTCATTATTTGGGGGGTAGGATGGAGTGTGAGAGTTCTCCCCAGCTTTGAGATCTGAGAGACCAAAAGCCTTTCTAGATGAATGCCATGATTTATAAATGGAGAAGCAGCTGATCGCTCACAGTATACTTTAAACAGCTATTCATTCAAGATATTTCTGGGGACTGGAGGTGCAGCTCAGTGGTAAAGCTCTTGCCTAGCATGTGGGAGGCCCTGGGTTCCCTCCCTAGCACCACACACACACACACACACACACACACACACACACACACACACACTTATGGATCTGGCCAGCCACCGTGCTAGGCGCGGGGACAAAGCCCAGGACAACTGAAACGTGCTCCCTTCCTTTCTGGGACCAAAGTCTAAAAGGGTAGCAAAGATCAATAAGGAAGTGGTATGTCAGGGAAATCCAGAAGCCTGTGGGAATGTCAGGTGTGCGGACACCTTTCCCTAGTCGAGCAGGCCTGGAAGGGTTGGGAGCCATACCTGCAGAACAAGGGGTAAGGCGAGCTAGCCAGGGAAATTGAATTATGGGGCAGTTGGGTAAGGAAGTTGGAGGCCCAGGGCTGGGTGCAAGACAGAGTAGTTCAGTGTGTACAGGAGGGCTGGGAGGCGTGTCACTAAGTTGCGGAGAGTCTCACTAAGGAACTGAGGCTGGCTGCAAACCTGCAATCCTCCTGTCTCAGCCTTCCAAGTACTGGAATTACAAGCACGCGCCACCACACCTGGCTTTCCTGCCTACATTTCCGTTGACACTCGAGCAAGCACATGGAGACACTCCTGCTGTATATGATGAAGACATGACATACATCTGAGACACGCCCTTCAGCTCTGGCACAGACGATGCACAGCCCACACAACTACGCTGGCCCACGCCACCCCTCAGGTCCTTATGTCATGGGGGTTAAAAAGGAATATATATATATATATATATATAATTTTTATTACATATATAATTTTAATTATATATATATATATATATATATATATATATATATATAACTTTTTGAGGGACTTGGGATTGAACCCAGTGGTATTCAACCTCTAAGTTGAATACCAGCACTCCCAGTCCTATTTTATTTTTTTTTGCGGTACTGGGGATTGAACTCAGGGGTATTCTACCTCCGAGCTATACCCCCAGCCCTATTTTTTATTCTTTATTTTGAAACCGAGTCTCACTAAGTTGCGGAGTGCCTCACTAGGTAGCTGAGGCTGGCCTCGAACCCGGATCTTCCGGTCTCAGCCTCCCGAATGCTGGGATTACAAGCGTGTGCCACCACGCCAGGCCTATTTTATTTTTTATTTTGAAGCAGGGTCTTACTAAGTTACCATATGCTGGCCTCAAACCTCTGATCCTCCTGTCTCAGCCTCCTAAGTACTGGGATTATAGGAGTGTGTCACTGTGCACAACCTGTGTTATATTTTCATATAATCTTATACGATTATATTAAAACACTTCAATGTGTATACTCATACGGGTACACTCAGAGACATACCACCCCATAGTGCCTTTGAAAGCAGGCATGAACGCGAGACCTCCATCCTTCCACCAAACATGTATAGTCTCATGTAACTAAGACGAGCTCACCGCAGACCAGCAGTGTGCTGAAATTGTCTCCATGTGGCCCCTATACATAGTCAGGGGTCGTAACAATCATGGCAAGACAGGCTGGGCGACTGCTCTCTGATCTTCCAGGTCTCTCAGGCCCACACTCTCCCAATCTCATTTGGTCCCGAGGAGGTGCTGGGTGGAGCAGAGCTTATTACCCCACATTTATGGTTGAAGAACCGGGAGCCAGGGAGGCGACGCTTGCCATCTGTGACCCAGATCTGACTTCTTGGAACCTCGGATGTGGACCTGACAAGCTCCGGCCCTCACTGTGGACAGAAGCGACCAGGGTAGGGGCCTGCTAACTCTTGATATCTGGTCAAAACATTTCCCAGAGTCGATCAGGCTGAGGAGTGGGAATTGGAGGCTGATAAAGGGAAACCGCCATCATTAGAAATCCCATAAAGTCTCATTTACAACTCTGTCAGATGAAAGGAGCAACTGAATGAGCTGAAGGGGAAGGCAGGTACTGATTTCCTTTAGGAGTCCAGCCTCAGACAGCTGGCCTGGGGAGGGCCGGAAGGTCCTCAGGGTCAGCGTCCTGTCCTGTCGGGCTCTCCCCAGCTCTGTGCACTTCCTCTCCCCTCTGCTGGGACTGGCCTGTGGGTCTTTAAGCTCCAGTTCGGGGGAGGGAGGAGGAGAAAGGGATAAAGAGGAGGTGTGGGCCCTTCTCTCTCCCTACATTCACAGGGGAGCTTCCCTCCTTGTGGAGCCCTGAGCCTGCAGTGCGGGCGGGCACCTGTCTTCAGTCAGACTGCAGCCCCTTCCGCCCGGCCTGCCCTGTCCTCGGGCTACTTTGGAAGGTGGTGAGGGCGGCTCCCTCCACAGGCCGGAGTCAGCAGGGTGCTGGCCTGATGGAAAAGGCGAAGGGAGAATGACTGTCTCTCCTTTTGCTGCTTCATACTGATTACATCGTCACCATGGGCCTTAGTTTCCACATCTGCGAAATGGGGACAGTATGACCAAACCCACAGTGTGGCTGCCAGGACGGATGAGATGAGGCGTGGCAGGTCCGTGGGACAGTGCCCTGCACGCTGCTGGGCTCCACCGTGCAGGCCCTGTCCCCTCCTGTGACTTCCTGGGGAACCCCTCCACGGCTTATCCCCAGCCTCCTGGGTGTGCCACCTCTGACTGGGAGGCAGGGAGGAGGCAGGGGTGGGGAGGGGCATCTGTTTGACACTCTTGTCAGCATCCTGTTACCTGGTGTGTATTTTCCCAGGAGCTGATTACATTACAGCGTGTGTTGATAAACATTTGGAGTGAGCAGAGAGACAACTGAGCGGAATGTTAAGCGGGCGGTGTTTGGTCTCGCTGAGAAGGGACCGGCTGTGAGGAGCTGAAGAGGTGCCAGGAGCCCCCTCTGGAGACTCCTTGGCCTGCCGGCCCCTTTCTCTTTCTCATCTCTCTTGTCTCCATTGCTCTGTCCCAGCAGGACAGCCAGAGCTGGCCCAGAGGCCACATGAGAAGGCCGAGGGGGTGTGCGAGTCACCCCTCACCAAGTCCTGGGTCCCAGGCCCAGCTCTGGGTGAAGACTACACAAGAAGACGCCCCCATGCCTGGGAGGCTCAAGCACACCACGAATGCCGGCTCTTTTCCTCTGGTCCGCAGTTTACCTGGGGGAATCCGCCCCTCCCCCATCCTTGATGGCACTCAGATCTCAGGCACGCTTTCTTATATCTGTTTAGAAGGAAAAGGGGGCGGCCACGTCCTTCCTGGTGCGGACTTCCCTGCTTCCACGCTGTCTAGGATTGGGGTCGGCACCCAGGGGCATGTCCAGCACACTCGTATGGTGGCTGGTGCGAGGGCACTGACTGTGGAGTTATCTCTTGGTGACTTTCTTCCACCCTTGTCCATTAACTCTCCCTGGACAAGGACCGTGTCTGCCTGGTCATAATGGAATGCCTAGCCCAGGGCCTAGTGAATGGCCGTCACCCATCTGATTGGTGCAGAACAGCATGGCCAAGATGCACCATCCCAGAGTTCTGGTTGACTTACTCTTCTGTGGCTTCTGAGCAGAACACTGTCTCTGCCTCCCATTTGGCTTTGGGCATGGCTTTTCTTAAGTGGACATTTCCTGTTTGAGTCTCCAGTCTTTCTGACGTTGTGGTCTTCTCTGGAACAAGGACATTTAGATCTTGAATAGAAAACTGTGCAGCGGTCACTCTGTCCAATAGATACGTAAGCGAAGGACTGAAGGAGCGCCGGCATTGCGGCCTCCTTCCCTCCCTGTTTTCTTCCCTCTCCAGATCCTATAGAAGGCACCTGCCGCCCCGCCCACTTCCCGGTGCGCAGCTGGGGCTCGGGGGAGAGGGGCTAGCGCCGCGGGCTTAGCGCCACCTGGCGGGCGAGGGTCTTTCCGGGTCTGTGGGACCCGCGGCCGGGCCCCGGGCGGGCGCAGTCCGGAGCTTCGACCACTGTCCGGGTCGGCCCTATTCTTCGAGTCTGCAGAGTGCGCAAACCTGGGGAGCGTTTGCCTCCGCGTTCCAGGCAGGTTGTATGTGTGGGGGCGCCCTGACGGTGGCGAGCACGGGTCCAGCTCTCGGGAGCCCCGGAGGCAGCCTCCCCCCTCCCCCGTCCCGCGTTGTCCTAGTTCCGTCCCTCTGGGCCACAAAGAGGCCATTGATCGGGAAGAGTAGCCGGGTTGTGGTAGAGACGCTGAGGGGGCACACGCTCACAGTCTCCCTCTCTCTTTCTCTCTCTCTCTCTCTCACACACACACACACACACACACACACACACACACACACCACTGCGGGTTCCTTACTCCCCACTCTTCACCCCAGGATGGTTTTTGCAAGACCGTGGCGTGGACCGGCAGTGGATGATCATCCCAGCCCAGCAGGGCTGCCTCCACCGGCAGCCACGCCATCCCATGCCATCCCTCTCCCCAGCAGAGTTGGACAGGTCATGGATTCCTACTACCAGGCAGAGGTGATGCCCTTGGAAGGAGGAGCTGCCGGGCAGCTGCCTCAAAGCAGTGTGCAGTAGCACCGGGCTGCAGCTCCGGGGCCCGCTGCCTCTCCATCCATCTGGTGGATGGCACACAGGAAGGAGCCTTGGGGACGGTAGAGGGACGGGTAACCAGGGCTTCAAGGAGCATATGCCAGAGGTAGGCCTCTGACCTTGTACACACCCTTGCAGGGAGGGTGCCCTCTGTGAAGGCAAGTCCTTACCTCCCACAGCGTCTGAATCCTAGGCATCCTGCCCTTTAGACGCCAGGGCTGCCAGCTCCCTACCCACCTACATCAGATGTAGAATCGGCCCCAGCTCTGGCGCCCCATTCCTGATCCCTGCTGTGGGGGTGGGGCGGGTGGCTAGCTGGCAGTGGCTGCAGTGATAGGGGACTGGGTGTTGCAGGAAGCAGGCTCCTCGAATCCTACTGCACCTCCCTCAAAGCTCCTGCTGGCCAGCTGGCTGCTTTGTGTGTCTTGATATGGCTGGGGGTGCCTGGATGCCTGCTTTATAACCCTTCTTCCTGCTCTGAAAGCCAGTGCAAACTGTGACCCATTGGTGGGCTGGGCTGGACCTATTTGGGTACCTGGAGGTGAGAGTTTATTCAAATATTCCCAGGCACTTGGTATTAGATGGGATTTTGGAAGAAATCTTTCTCTCCCTGCCTTCTGCCACATCTGTGCCAAATGCTCATCTGGATTCTGCTTGATTACTCCTGGTGACTGGAAGCTCACTCCTTTCCCAGGCAGCCCATTGCTGCTGCCGATGGGTTACTGAAAATGGAAACTGTGCCAGGCCACCTGGACAACAGCCCACCCACCACATCTGCAGGCAAATGGACCAGGACAAGGCGTCAAGAAACAGCACCCTGCCTGGGCGGGGTGGCGCACACCTGTAATCTCAATACTTGGGAGGCTGAGACAGAAGGATTACAGGTTCCAAGACAGCCTCAGAACTTAGCGAGGCTCTCAGCAACTTAGTGAGACCCTATTTCCAAATAAAAAATAAAATTGAAGCCAGGCATGGTGGCACATGCCTGTAATGCCAGTACTTGGGAGGCTGAGACAGGAGAATCCCAGATTGGAGGACAGTCTCAGCAAGTAGTGAGACTCTCATCAACCTAGTGAGACTTTTTTCAAAATAGGACTGGGGGTGTATCTCAGAGGTAGAATGCCTCTGGGTTAAGTCCCCAACACACACACACACACACACACACACACACACACACACACACACACGCACACGCTACCCTGTGATTGTTATAGCTGACATTTATTGCACTTCATCAGGCACTGTGCTAAGTGTCCCACATTAAGGCACTAGTTGGAAATCTCAGCCAGGAAGTGGCAAAGCTTGGATTCCAAGTCTGTCTGGCTCTGCCCAAGTTGAATCAGCATGCTATGCTACATACATGTAAGTTTTTGCCACCATTTCTGGGCAGCAGAGCTCAGTGGTGTTATAGGCAATTAGTAATCCTGGATAAGGAAACAGGACATCTGGAGTGTCTTCCTTCCTCCCTCCCTTCTTCCCTCCTCCCTTCCTCTTTCTTCTTCAGTGGTGCTGGGGGTAGAACTCAGGGCCTGGTGCGTACTAAGCAAGCACTCTACCACTCGGCTACACCTCCAGTCCTACCTTTTTCCTCCTCTCCTCCCCCCCCCCCCCACTGTCCTCATCTTCATCCAGATTTAGAGTCCTCTTCTCAGCACTGTGAGCAGGGGCCTGCAGCCGGGCCCACGCAGATGTCAGAGGACGGGCTCACCGTGAGGTAGTATGGAATGAATGTGGCCGGGAGGTGGGGATAAATAGGGAAGATCTGTATTTATGTTCCACGCCAGCCAAGGGTTAGGTGGTACACGGTTCAGAGAGTTTTATGTCCAATTTTATGTCTAGACAGAGTTCGAGATGAGGTTATCACTTCTCTTCTAATTAGTACAAGATGACTTCCCCGGGCGCTGCTTTCAGGAGCTCTCCTGCTTTCTTGGCTTTCCCCCTGTCCCCAGCAGTAAGACCTGCATGGAGTGGGGCCACGGAATGAGCACTGGGTTGGGAGTCAGGACAGCTGCATCTTTGACCTTGCTTCTGCCACCAGTTTGCCATGCGACCTTGGATAAATTACCCTGTTCTTCTGTGTCTCTACTTCCTCACTTGTAAAATGAGAGGGCAAGCCGGGTCCTCTCAGGATCCTTAGTGGGTGCATCCCCTCAAGTCTGTCACATGCGGCTGCCGTGCGCAGGTGGGGAGGCTGTGCTCCGTGCCAAAGCTACCCGTGCCCCGTGGACTAGGAGTGGACTAGGAGTGGCCCTGCAAGGCCTCAGGCAGGCTGGCTTCCTGGGGTTGGAGCAGGAGGGGTGGGGTGGGGTTCTTTATCAGAAGCTGAGACTCTGAGCTGGAGATGGAGGGAGGAGCAGGAAGAGGCTCTGCTGTCCGTGGTGGTGGAGATTGAGCAGGGAGCAATGGAAGATAGCAGCTTGGAGCTAAACATCTGAAGAAAGGGAGGTTGGGGCAGAGAGACCGCCCGGGCCGCCAGGGCACACCGCGAGGTGAGGGTCCCCTGAGAACAGTGCCCCCATCCCCAGCCAGCTCTCTCTGTCTCAGCCACCCTAAGGCAGCGGGTCTCTCTGGAGTGGCTTCTTCTGCAGACCTCCCTTGGCGAGGGGCCAGGAAGGGCCGGGCCTTCTCTAGAGGACTTCCTTCCTCAACAGCTGCCTTTGGGGACAGGTGTGCACTTGTCTTTTGGGACCATGCCGTCTCACAGGGCCGCCGTGCCCGAGTCCAACGAGACCTGGCCTGTCCCCTGAGTGGGGTTTGAGGACACTAGAGCACTCTGGCTTCTACACTATATTCGTCCTGGTCTGAGGCAGAGGCTCTTACCCTGGAACCAAGGACTGTGAGAGGCCACCAACTTGGGCCTCCTCGGCTTGGAGTAGCTGCTTTGGGAACAGATTTCTGAGGCCCCTGCGATGCAGGAAGGACGTGGGGATTGCTGAAGAGTCAACAGGGTGTGCCGGCCTGTGTGAAGGGGGGGAGGAGAGGGTCTGTGGACTGTGGGCGGAGCCTCACTCTCACCTGGTTGGGTGACAGTGGGGGCACAGAGAAGGATTGTTCCTTGAGGGGACACTTTGCTGATCAGTCAGTCTGCACGTGGAAACCCTTCCTCCCGCCCTGGCCCTGCACACAGCCGCTCAGGGGAAGAAGCCCTTCCTCTTCTTTTGGGTCTTTCGAGTACATCTGGTATGATCTGGTCACAGAGGAGGTCTCCACTTCTGTCTAACTGGAAGTCCTTGGATGCCGGACAGTGGTGATGGCCTTCCCTGCCACCCTGTCTCCTGGGCAGACTCAGTTGTGTGGAGTTGGGTAGGGTGCAATGAGGCCCCCTGGCTGTCATTTTTACAGGGATAGCTACAGAAATGGCATCATGCCTGTGCTACACAGGGCCACTCCTCTCTTCTGGGTGCCCGCCATCCTGTTCTTCAAAAGAAATGGACTGGGGTGGGGGAGGGGCTGATCACCTGCCTGACAGACTGCCGTGCTGAGTGACGTTGTGTTTTGAGGATGTCCCTACCCTTTGGTCACCATATACCCAGTTTCTGCTTCCTGGAACAGCTCAGGCTGGAAGCAGCTGTGTTTTCCACCCTGTCCAATAACGAGGATAATAAGAATAACAAAGGGCTGATGTGTGTGGGGCTCTTGCTGTGTGCCAGAGACTCTTCAAAGTGCCTACACTTATGTATTAGCTTCCTGTTGCTGCTGTAACAAATGATCACAAACTCAGCGCCTCGAAGCCACACATGTTTATTATCTCACAGTTCTGTTGAGCATTAGGAGGCTGATACAAGATTCCCTGTGTGCAAAATCAAGGTGTGAGAGGGATGATTGTGTTCGGGAGTCTTGGGGAATGATTCCATCTTCTTCCTTCTACTGGCTTCGAGAGAGAGGCCACCTGCCTCCCTTGGCTCATGGCCCCTCCTTCAGTTTCAAAGCCTGCCACGGCTGTGCCTGAGTCCTCTTCTGTCAGCACTTCTCTCTCTAACTCAGTGTGGAAAGCTTGACTTTTTTGTTGTTGTTTTTTGGTGGTACTGGGGATGGAACCTAGGGGCATTCAACCTCCGAGTTACACCCCCAGTCCTATTTTTTTAATTCTTTATTTTGAAACAGGGTCTCACTAAGTTGTGGAGGGCCTCACTAAGTAGCTGAGGCTGGCTACAACCCCGGATCCTCCTGTCTCAGCCTCCCAAGTACTGGGATTACAAGTGTGTGCCCGGCTGAAAGGTCGACTTTTAAGAACTCACATGATTAGGCCCATTTGGATCATAAAAGATGGCCCATTTCTAGGGCTGTACTTAGTCACATATGTAAAGTCCCTTTTCCCATGCAAAGAAACTTACAGGTCCCAGGGATTGGGGTGTCAACATCTTTAAAGCTCATAGTCTGCCCAACACAGCATACTTGGCCTTTTTCCTACAAAGGTTGCATAAGAGGGAGGTAGCATTGTTACCCCCATTTCAAAGATAAGCAAACCGAGGCACACAGAAACTGAACAACTGGCCCAAGGTTTCTGACAGCAGCAGCCTCCTCGGGACCCGCCTGACTTTATAGTCATGCCTCAGTCATTGTGACAAAAGAGAAACTAGAGGGCAGGAGGCAGGAGATGTCCACATTTTATGTGGTCCAAGGTGAAGATCAGCTCAGCAGTGGAGTAGCATGCATTTATGGAGCACTTACTGTATGCCCAGCCTTGGGAGTGGCCCCAACTGAATCAAGGCATTCAGCTTGTGCTTTTCCCCATTCTGTCGTTGTATGAAAGAGTAGGAGGACCCTCGTGTGGAGGTTAAATGGGAGGAAGGATTTGGGCCCTCGTGGGGGCTCACGGGGTGGGGTGGGAGCTAGGCTTAGGTAGAGAGGAAGAGAGCTGGGCCTGTTCCCTGCAGGACTCCGCTGGGTGGGCTCTGAGCCCATGGGGGCTGGCTCACGAGGCCCACTACTGCTGCCCACTGTCATGACGGGGAATGGGCCCTGTGTGAGTCTGAGACCTGCGAATCACGGAAATTAAGACCAATTAGAGGGGGACCAGCAGCCCCTGGCAGCGCTTCCCGCCACAAAGGCAGCTCAGGAACGTTATGGATGCGTCTGCCGATTTTGTGGTTCAGCTGGGAGGCAGAAACTTGCCAGCTCAGCAGGAGGCCACCTTAAGATGCTTCTGTTCAGCCTGGAGGCAGAGGGTTACCTCAACGGGCTCTGAAGCCCTCTTCCCAACCCTCAGACTACCCTGCTTTCCACTCATGGAGACCAGTAAAATTAGCTTCTAGTTCGGGGCTCCTTTCTCCTTGCCCGTTGGCTCTATCCTCTGCAAGAGACCTCTGGAACTTAGCCTAGGGACCTGGAGGCAGGAGGGAGACAATCTCAGTCACCTTGAGGGCTGTGGGCTTTTGTAGTCTGTCTGTAATCCCAGAACGTGGGAGGCTGAGACAGGAGGATCACAGGTTGGAGGTCAGCCTGGGCAACTTAGTGAGGCCCTATCTCAAAGTGAAAAAAAAAAAAAAAAAAAAGGGTTGGGGGATATCTCCAAGACAGAGTATCCCTGGGTTTGGCCTCCTGTACCACTCATATAAATGACTGTATTTTGCTGTTTTAAGGTCCTGTGCCGGGGGCAATAAGCAGACACACGAAGGACCTCTGCTGTCCTCTGGGCCCGTATCCTTGCTCTTCCCTGGGGTTCTTGGTCACGGGAGGGGCAAGCCACGGCACCATTGGTCCTGTCAGCAATGACTGAGGTGAGATAGGACAGAGCCAGTGATCTCCTGAGTGCCAGGTGGGGCATGGGGACACGGGGTCAGGACCTAGCTCTGCAGAGCGTTGGCTTTGCGAAGTCCAGATGGAAGTCTGGCGCAGAGCTGACTGCTCAGGGGTCGGCAGGGGCCGCGGCTCTCTCCTGCAAGCTCTTCCTTCTTCGACCCTGCCCCTCACAGCTCCAGGGCTTATTGTCATCTCCAAACTGAAAGGAGCCATTGCCCCCAAAGAGCGTCACGGTGAGTGTCCCCTGCTGGGGCCGGGCTCCGCACTCGGGCCTCAGCCCACTGTCAACAGAAGACACACCTCTTGGGCCACAGGGCTTCAGAAGATGGCGTTGCTTGGGAGGCCCCTGGGAGTTTTCGACAGGAACTTACTTCTGGGAGCACAGACTCGAGGTGGGAAGGAGAAGCGCCGGCTCCGTGGATGGCCTCGAGCCAGGGGCTCTGCATTCCTGATTGCTCCGTCTCTTCACGCTGCAAGAGCGCCATGCTTCTTCCTTTTCAACCGAAGAACCGGGGCTTGGAAAGGCCTGTGTCCTTGCTCAAGGTCACGCGCCTCAGGGAAGACATTGGGGCTTTCGGTCCCTTTGGAGACAGGTCAGGTGGTCAGACTGTGCTGACTGGGGGCCATCCATTGTCCCCGCTCAGAGAGTCTCATCCCAGAGCCAGGACTGTCATAGTCGGCAACATTAGGCCCTGGGGGGAGGGAATAAACTCCCCAGCGTGGTGCACATGGCAGGCTGGGAGGAGAGGGCAGGGGGGTCCCAGGAGAGACCCCAAGGAGCCGGGCCCCTAGAAGTGGGAGAGCATGCTCGTGGGGTGCTCAGTCCCGCAGGCTGCTGACTGCAGTACTCATGGAACCCTGGGGCACCCACCGCGCACATGAGCAGAGGCATTCTTGTCCTCCGTGACGACCTGCTGACACAGACACACATGGGCCAGTTCTGGCCATTGTGGTGCTTCACCTCCTGGAGCTCACCTTGGCTTTCCTGTCCCAGCCCCAGCCCCAGGCGCACTGCCACCTTGGCCTGCATCATTCTCTGCTGTCTGTGGCTTCTCCTGGGATTGCACAAATACACATGTGCACTTGGATAATCTCTCATTCTCTCTCTCTCTCTCTCTCTCTCTCTCTCTCTCTCTCTCTCTCTCTCACACACACACACACACACACACGCACACCCCACTGGGTTTCTCCCTCGCTTCTCGGCTGCTTATGTGCCGGTCTTTCTTTCTCTGCAGTCCATGCATAGCTGTGGGTGTTGGTGAACCCCATTCTTCTTAAAGGGCCTGGGCTGTTTTTGGTCCACTGCCTGCTGCTTCCTGCCTTCTCGTGGGCTCAGACTGTTGAGCCAGGCTGGTCACTGACCTCTCAGTCACTGGAAACTCCTGGGTGCTCTCCTCAGCCCTCATGCGGGCTCCCCCAGCCTGGCTACAGAGCTGGTCCCTCCTGGAGGCGGCATCCCCAGAAGCAGCTGGTCAGAGACTGGCTCTGGGGGTGGGGACAGGCAGGGCGGGAAGGCATTTGTCTGCCTCGGATTCTTTTCTGTAATGATTTTTGTCCATTTGCCACCATGCTCTGTTCACTTCGGCTGATATCATCCTGGTGGGTGGGAGGGGCTTTGACACCCGTGTAGAGCAGGGCAGAGGCCTGGCCCGGGAGTCAGGAAGCCCTGGCTCCGGTTCCAGAGGAACCTCCATTTTCTTAGCAGATAGATGGGAGTCGTGGAACTGGTCATCTTTAGCTTTGTTCGAAAATTTTGAGAGCAGAGAAGACATCTTTATTTAGAATCTATCTGCACCCTGATCATTCTGATAAACTCTCTCTGTATATCTTATTTCTGTATGCAAACATCATGCGTGCAAACACACACATACACACATGCCTGCGTGTGCGCATGGCCACACGCAGCCTAGCTACTCTATGTTTGCAGGAACTTCTCAACTCAGCAGGACCCCAGACCCCTTCTGAGGGGGAGGCTTTGAGCAGAGGAGAGTGGTGTATGTGTCCAGGTTGAAATGTGCCTCCCAAGGACAACAGGCTGGGAGCTGGCTGGCCTCTCCAGCAATCCCCATAACCCGTCTCTCCTAAGACTAATGACCCGGGACCCTGGCCTGGCTCTTGCCTCCCTTGGTCACAAGGACAAAGAGGAAGAAGGAAGCAGAAGCAGCCCAGGAGGGGTGGCCAGTGATCACAGGGCCCTGGAATGTCAGAACTGGAGGGACTTCCCTGACCTCCAGTTTAGTTGACAGGTTTCCAAACACTTTATTTAAGGCACAGAACCTTAGTTCTAACCAAGTCTTACCTGCTGACACCAAGTCACTTATGGTGATGACTTGGCGCCACTCCTGCTGGCCCCCAAGTGAGTGAACCCCCCACTGGCCTGCTGGCTCTGCAGTGTGGTCCCTGGGCCAGCAGCATCCACAGCGCCCAGACACCCATTAGAAATGCAGATTCCCAGGCCCCGCCCCAGACCTGCTGGGAGAACGAGGTGATCTGTATCTCGTGAGCTCTCCAGTAATTCTGACGCATGCCCGTCTGCTGCAGCCCTGGCCTTCCAGATGACACGCCGGAGCCCCAGCCAGGGTCACGGAGAGCAGCTGTGTGCTTGGGTGTTGACTCAGGCTGGGCCGCCGGCGTGTGTCTGAGAGGTGAGGCTGCAGGTCGCTTCGCCCTTCTGTCCTGTGGCTGACGTAAGATGCAGTGAGCGGCAAGGCTGGAGACCTTTTCTACAGGGAGGCTGAGTAGCAGCTTGGCCCCTGAGGGCTTGCGTGGCGAGGAGCAGGTGTACAGGGCCTTGCCGGAAGGCACAGACTCGGGGCCTGGTGCTCATCACTGCTGGTGCATCTGGGAAGGCGTCTTGGAAGAGGCAGCTTCAGAAGACAAGCCTGGAGGAAGCAGTGTGTTTGGACCAGGCGCAGCAGTGCCGGCCTTCAATCCCAGTGATGTGGGAGGCCTGGGCAGGAGGATCGCAGGCTTGAGACCAGCCTGGCCAACTTAGAAAGATCCTGTCACAAAACAAAACAAAAACATGGTCTGGGGGTATTGCTCAGAAGTGGAGCGCCCCTGGTGCAACCCCCCACTGCTGATAAAAAGGGGGAGCAGCATGCTGGAGAAGGCGAGCAGAGGGCAAGCTCAGCATGAGGAGAGACCCGAAGGGGCCGGGGTGGGCCTGGCGCACGGGTGCACAGTAGAAAAAGAACACTCAGCTTGTCAGCCCCGCTGCCAGGTCCCCAGAAGCCTGGGGACTTCTCCCACAGAATTAGGGAGCGTTTAACATCTCTCGCTAATTAGCCACTGCCTGCTACCTGCGAGGGAGGAGCGGGGAGCTGGGAGCCAGGCTGCTTTGAAAGGCAGCGCTGCTGCGCGGGGAAGCTGGCCTGCAGAGGTTTCAAAGGCAGCTTCTGAGCGGCCCGAACGTTTCATGTTCATTAGAGCCTGGCTTCCCAGGCTCCAAAACAAACGGTGGGATTCAAGGGGTTTCTTCCCTCTTTGGAGACATTTCATTCTGAGCTGAGCTTTCAGCCAGGGAGGAGGCAAAGCAGCTGAGCTCCTGGCCGCTTCGCACCCACAGCCATCTTTACTGCACTCTGGGAGTTCCCCAGGGCCCCCAGAAGCTCTGTGTGCCCCTGTCCCAGGAAAGATGAACAGGTGCACCCAGCCAGCAGGGGTGGCTGACGAGGGGTACAGTGAGGACCCTGAAGTTGCTGGGGATGGGACTCAGAATTCCTGTCTTTCTTCATCTCCCCAGCACCTAGGTGCTTCATCAATGGAGAATGAATGAATGAATGAATGAATGAATGAACCAATGTGCTGATCATTTGCCCGTTGCTCCCGGGTCCATTTCCTGCTGTTCCCTGCCTTGATTCCTGTTGCAGGGAACTACATTTCCCAGGCTTCTGTGCCTTCTGATTTCTAGACAGGTCCATCCAATTGGATGCACTGGAAGAAGGTGGGTTATGAGAGGAGGCAAAGCGGGGACCTCTGACCTCTGCTCCAGTGTGAGGCCGTGTCGCTGCTCCTGCTCAGACCCAGATGCCTCAGCACTTGCAAGCACTGACCCTAGGAAAGGGACAGCTTCCTGCAGTTGCTAACGCTGGGCTGCCTTACTTCTCCCATCACCTGTCCAGACAAACCCCTCACTTAAATCCCTCTACTTGAAAGACCTAGAGTGGTTTCTGTTTTCTAAGCGGACTCAGTGGGGGTAATAAACGTGCAGTTTGAGTGGGTTTGCTCTGCCCTGGACCTGGGATCCTACAGATGTGGCAGCCTGTTCTGAGCAGGGCAGCTGTGCCTCTGGCACGTGGTGGTGTTCCAGCCTAGGGGATGCTGCCTTTCCATCCCAGCATTGTGCATTTCCTCTGAGCTTGCAAAAAGAGAAGAAGGCCCACCCTCACTCATTAGGATGACTTCCAGCAAAAACAAAATAATAAGTGTTGGTGAGGACCTGGAGTCTCATGAACTGCTGGTGGAAATGTAAAATGGGGCAGCTGTTGTGGAAAGCAGTATAGTGGTTCCTCAAACAATAAAGCGTGGTATTCTCGTATGATTCAGAAACACCACTGCTGGGTATATGTCTAAAAGAATTGAGCTGAATGCCATGGCACACACCTGCAATCCCAGTACTTGGGAGGCTGAGACAGAAGGATCTCAGGTTTGAGGCCAGCTTCAGCAACTCAGCGAGACTCTGTTTCAAAATAAAAAAGTTGAAAATAGGGCTGGGGTTTAGCTCAGAGGTAGCATGCCTTTGGGTTCAATCCCCAATGCCAACAAGCAAATAAATAAACAAAGAATGAAAAGCAGGAACACAAGGAGCTACTCTTCCTTTCACCTGTATAGCAACATTATTCACAATAGCTAGAATGTGGATGCGACCCAGGTGTCCACCAATAGATGAATGGATAAATAAAACGTGGGATGTCAATTCATCCTTCCACAGGCAGGAAGTGCCGGCCCGTGACACACCGAGGATGAGCCTTGGGACAGGACATTAAGCTGAGTGAAATCATCCCGACACAAAGGACAAATACTGTGTGACCCACTTATACGAGGCGCTTGCAGTAGCCAAAACCAGAGACAGAAAGCAAGATGGTGGTCGCCAGGGGCTGGGAGAGGAAAGACAGTGTTTGGAGACAGTGTTCGGTGGGTGCAGAATTTCAAGTTTTGCAGGATAAAAAGAGATGGACGGCTGGGATGGACACACAGCATTTTGTTTTTGCTTTTTGGTGCTGGGGATTGAACTCAGGGGCATTCTATCTCCAAGCTACACCCCCATCCTGATTTTATTTCTTATTTGGAAACAGGGTCTCACTAGTTTGCTGAGAGCTTCACTAAGTTGTCAAGGTGATCCTCCTGTCTCAGCCTCCCAAGTACTGGGATTACAAGCATGCACCTCCACGCCCAGCAAGCATTTTGTATTTAACACCACTAAGCTGTACACTTAATAGTGCTTAAAATGTACATTTTGTGGTATATTGTGCATACTAAAATTTAAAAAAAAAAAAAAAAAAAAAACACCCAAGCAGTGTAAGACGTGGGAATAAGGCACAGCAAGGGCAAGAGGAAAAGCTGCCTGCGGCCGTTTGCTCTTCCTTTCCGGAACTCTCTCGGGCCTATCCTTAGCTCACAGAGGGGAGACTGAGCCAAATGTCCGCTGGGGGCTGTCCCCTCCCCCTGCTCTTCCGCCTCTGTCTGCTGACCTGCTGCTCTTCGCTGTCCCTGCTCTCTCAGTGGCTCAGTCCCCTCCCGTCCTGAGCCCCTTGCCTGTCACCAGCTCACCTTCCTACCCCACACCCCGCCTAGCCAGGGCCACTTCTAAATCAAACCGTGCACCCCATGTTTAAAGCCTTTCCATAACTCCTGCCACGTGGGGAGAAAGGTCCTTGGAGAAATGGCCCCAGCTCCCCCACTGTCTCTAGCCGTCTCTTTGCCTCCCTCCCCTGACATTCTCACCCCAGATGGGAAGCCACAGTCTCAACAGAGCGGCAGGGCCCACCTTCCCCTTGAGAGCACCCTCCCTCTCCGTCTCCCTGGCTCCTCTGGAAGTACGGCCACAGCCTCTCCCTTTCAGGGCCGTCTTGCCAGCTCCCCGGTCAGGTTGGATCCCTTTTTCTATTTCCATGCACCCTTCGTCTTCTTGTTCCTGCTGGGTCCATTACATCCTACTGCAACAGTCCGTGTATGTCTCTTTCCCCTCCTAGATGGTTCACTCGTCCATCTACTTCAAATATCTATTGAGCACCAACGATGTCAGGCTCCGGGATATTTGTTCATGCCATGGAGTAGATGGTCTGGTGTGAAATAATCAATGACACCAATAACGACACATGTATAATTTTGGATTACAAAAGTAAAGTAAAGGACATGCCAGCCTTGGTGTCTGATGTGACCTGGTAGGGAACACATCCTACTTCTCAGCCCCTGCTCCATCCCTGGCTCCCGTGGGCCCTGACAGCCCAGTGTGTTTATACCGCAGTCCCTTCCTGGTGTGCTAGGTGACTTGTCTCCAGGCCCAGAGCGGGTGGATGGCGGGGGCGTGATGTGCTTCCTCTGCAGCTCAAGGGTGAATGAGGATGGGCTTGCTCTCTGCCGGAGGCCAGGCCGTGGCAGTAGGTCCGGGTTCTGGATGGGCTGCTCCTCCTCTCTCTGAACACTCTCCCCTCGGCCACGGAAAGCAGGAAGAGTCACTTCAACTCTGTTGCTGCAGTGTGACCTTGGGTGAGTTACTCTCTGAGTCTCAGCACACATCTACTGCCAGGAAACTTCAGTGAGTACAGGGTAAGCATCCGAGCGATGCCGGCCCCAGAGGACCCTGCACAGCTGCCCTGTTGTGGTCTTTGTGTTACAGGTTCCCAGTGAGCGTGCATCTCCGACCCAGATCCCACACCGCCGGCACGCGACAGGAGTCCCATCTTTTCCCCTTGCGAAGAAGCTCTGGCTAACTGGGGCTTAATTAAGCCTGCTCGACTGGGCGTGATTAGCAGCTGCTGTGTGAGTCAGCAGAGGCCGGCGGGCTGGGGAGGCTGGAGGAGGACGGGCGGAGGGTTTTGGTGCCAGGCGTAGTGAGGCCGCTTTGCTCCATGGGTGCGGGGACAGGGCGAACATCTCATGGTCGCTTCAGTCCCACTAATGGTTCCCATCTGTTAGCAGAGCGCCTGCAGCTCTGTGGCCGCACCTCCTCATTCAGTCACCTGGTCCCTGGTGCTGGGGATGCATTGTGGGGGCGGGCACGGATGAAACGCCCTGTGACACCTGCACTGGGAGGGGCGCCTAGGAGCCCCCAGAAAAGCTGCCCTTCCCTGCAGGGTCTCCCACTGGGCCCTGAGCAGCACGCTCCCTCACCTGTCCATCCCGACTGCACTTAGGCAGCCTGGCCAGAGTCTGTGGTCAGGTACCTCCGGGTCTTGGTGTGCCGAAGCTGTACAGTAGCGGCCAGTTGGTTGAACAAATCCCAGCTCAGGCAGCAACTGGCTGCCTGATCCCCGAGAACAGAGGTTGACAAGTCATGGCTTGCGGGCCAGACTCCGCCAGCAGGCAGCCTGTTTTACTGTATTTTATTTTTTGGTATTGGGGATTGAACCCAGGGGCAGTCTACCTTTGAGCTGCTCCCTAGTTCTTTTTATTTTTTTCTCTTTTTTTTAATTAGTTGGTGCATTGTAATCATACATCTTTGTTAGGTACAAGCTGAAGGCATACATGCACACATTTCTCATTTAACCCTTCCCCAATTCCCGCCCCACTCCCTCGCCCTCCCTCCTTCTCAAGTTTAGTTTAGTGATTGACTTTGATATGTTTGTGAAAGTACAGCATGTGCATTAGGGTGCCCCCTCCGCCATCCATCACCTTCAGTTTAGTCGACTTCTTTGCTTATCTAGGGTTTCTCCTTTTTCTCTTTTTATTTAGAAACAGTATCTAAGTTGCTGAGGGTCTCACTAAGTTACCTAGACTGGCCTTGAACCTGCAATCCTCCTGTCTCAGCCTCCCAAGTACTGGGATTACCAGTGTGTGCCACTGTGCCCAACCAGCCCATTTAATAAGCCCCTCAAGCTAAGAATGGCTTTTACATTTAAAACAAAATTTTAATCGACACATAATGATTGTCCACACTTACAGGGTATGGCACTGTGTTTCCGTACACATGCTCCTTGCAAGCTTCTACATTTTTAAAGGGTGGAGATTTATGTGACCTGCAGGGCCTGAACTATTTACTCTCTGGCCCTTTGTGGGAGCTCTGCCCACCCCTGCTGCAGAAGCCTGCCTGCACCTCAGTTTCCTCCTCTGGGAAGGTGAGGCCTGGGCTGGCTTGTGATGTGGGCTGGGGCCCACAGTTCTCAGCTTTGTTGGCCAGGGTCGCTTTCTGCTTTGCCGAAGCCCCACGTGCAGCAAGGGCTCAGCAGATGCAGGCTGGCGGTGGGGGTGTGGCTGCCCTCCAGTCCCCAGACCTCCCTAGTGGACAGCATTATAGGGTTAGGTGTAAGTCCCCTCACCCAGGCTCAGCTCTGGAGGCTCCGGGCCTCCCGATCCAGCCCCAGGGCCTGGGTACTGGGAGCACAGTTATCCCCTGCTCTCTCCCGAGCATGCCCTCACCTGCCTGGTTGCCCTTTCGTTGCAAGGCCCCGTGGACAAGGTGAGAAGTTTCAAGGCGTACAACAACGGTGGTCTGGAGCCTGGCATGGTGACTACACAGCTCCTTGAGTTTCTGCAAAGTGATTTCACTTTCCTCGGCTGAAAAATGGGGCTAATAATTCATAGGGAAGTCTAGCAAGGCCCCTGCCATGCCCCTGTCCACTGGAGGGAAAGTTGGGTTTTGCTGCCCAGCCCAGCTGCAACCACCCATCCACCTCCTGCCCCAGGGGTCTGGCTGCAGCATCTCTCTGTAAACTTGGCTGCTACTTATTTAGCATTTCTTTTTAATGAGCGCTCTTGCATATCTTTTCCGTTGTCTTCTGTCAGAACCCTAGGTGGTAGGACTATTACCCCTTCCATTTTATAGATGAAGACATTGATATTCAGAGAGGTTACGTGACTAACCCAAAGAGACATTCCAACTGGGACCACATCTGGTCTTTTTACTTCCATGACTCTGTACACCACCACACTGTCTTCACTTGCCTCGATTTCCCCCATGATTCTGCCTTCGTGGCCCTTTCCTGGGCTGCCCTTCTGGCTCACAGGCCTGAGAGAATCCCCTCCTACCTGCAGGTGCAGGCTGACTCTGCAGTGTAGACCTGCTGTGACTCCAGGAGGGCTTCGTGCCCTCCCCTGCCCGATCCTGACCTTGGGGTCCTGGGGTGGGGGTGGCAGGGAACGCATGTGCCAGGGGCACCAGGGACTGGATGTCACACTTGGTTACGGTGATGTGGAGTATTCATGCTGCCCGAGGGCCTGGGTGTCATGCTGCATTAGGTTGGCACTTGGGTCTGCTTCCTCTAGCCCAGACGTGCACTGTTAGGCTTGGTGCCATACTGGTGGCATCTGCCCCCCTGAGGATGCTGTCAGGGTCACTTTATAGGGTCTGATGTCCAACTGGGAGCAAGAAGTCTTGGTCCCTCCACAGCCCCGTCTGGTCTCCCAGGGACAGGCTCCTGTTTCACGATGGGCAGAGAGTCTTGGGTCGCAGGAGTGCTCATGCGCTCGCTGTGGGCTCTTCTCCCAGGCTGCCCAAGAAGCCGGGCACACAGGGCTAGACCACGCTGTGGGGGAACAGCAGGCCTTGCCTCTCCATGAGGAGGACCCTGGGCCCTGCGGCGCCTGGCAGCCCTCCTCACCGTGGCAGCCCACGGTGGCTCCCCTGTTTGCTCCACACGCAACTCGAGGTTGGAGTGTGGGTGAGTGCGTGGTGAAGAGAGAACAGAGAAGGCACATGCCCACTCCCTGAGGAAGAAAGCGGCTTCTTGCCCGGCCTGGGAAGTGACAGGTGAGGGCAGAGGGCATGCGCTGGGCCCTGGCTGCCCTCGGGGCTTGGCCCCGCCCTCCTTGCCAGCTCCAAACTCCAGAGCCTCCAGCTTCCCCAGTGTGCTTCTGCCTTCAGCCTGACCCCTGTGCATTGCTCTACCAGGCTGCAGAGGCCCTGAAATGCTGTCTGGCCTCCTCCCCACTTGGGGCCCTCCCCTAGCTCCCCGTCGCCAGCCTGGCACCCGAGGCCCCTCGTGACCTGTCAGTCCTGCTTGCCTGGGCAGCTCGGGACACACAGTCCAGCCGTGGGCTGACCGCCTGCTGGCGTTCACTGTGACCCCCTTCCCCACCTATAACCTACCCCGCTTCACGCCGCAGGAGTTGCCTCCCTGGGTGGCCTCCCCCGCCTCTGCTCCCGCCGAGCTGACCCCACGGCGGGTATGTGTCTTCATTTGAACAATTATCTGTGATGTTTTGGGTGATTGTCCCTGACTTCTGACAGTGAGCCACTGAGCTTTGAGACGATGTCTTAATCGCTCTGCGCCCTCGGTGACAGCTCTGCACTTAGCCCAAGTCGCTGGCATTTGATAGATGTTTGGGAAATGCTTGAATCAGAACACTAATTAATGGTGGAGGCCATTGAGAGGCGCTCTAGGAATGCCCCCCATTCCCTTCCCCCAGTCCCTCACTGTGGGAAGGGGGGAGACTGGTCTCCCAGCCTAGAATTCAGTACACCCACGAAAGGGGCGTGGAAACCAGATACTGGGCTCCCAGAGGGGACTCTGAAAAGCTGCGGGTCTCCCCTCACCCTGGCCCCTCGGCTCTGACATCCCTGGACAGCGCTCCACCCGTATTTCTGGCATTCGAAGCTGGACAGGCCTTGGAGCCCAGCTGGCCGAGCCTGTCTGAGGAGCTGTGTTTGCCGTGACATCAGCAGCCTCAGCCAGCTCCAAACTAGGTCAGGGCCTGCTGGCAGGAGGCAGCCAGCGCTGGCTGCCCGGCACCTGGCCACATGGTTGCGGTAGCTGGGGTGGGGGGCGGCAGGAGGGGAGCAGTTGCTGGGTGGGCCGGTGGAGGAGGCCTGATGGAAAGCCCAGGCAGGTGGGCATGCTTTCCTTGTCCTGCTCTTATGAGTTCATTGGCTCCACAGTTATTCATCCCCGAACTTCTTATTCAACAAATACCGAATGCTTCCCTTTTGTCGGGCATTGTACTAGGTGCTGGAGTTAAAAAAAAAAAAAGGATCTTTGTTCAGAGAGGGAGCCAGCCATAGTGGGGCTCCGGGAATGAGCCTGGTGCTCTGACCCGCCCGGGGAGGGAAGCCTTGAGAGGGTCTGTGGGGGTTAGAGGTCACGTCCTGAGGACTAGCTGCTTGCACAGACGCAGGAGCCAGCCTCGAAGCCCCTCCCCCCTCCACTGCCTCCGCACCTGCCCTGGCCACCCTCTTTCTCCTGGGGACTCCAGCAGCCTTTAGCGGGCTCTTGCTTCTGCTCTTATTCATTTGCAATCTACTCTCCACATGACAACAGAAACAATCTCGTTTTCAATATACACTTTGTTTTTAAATAGGTAATACGTGCCCTTGGTACAAAACAGAAATATCAAAAATAGCAAATAGGAATCAGATCATGATACTCCATTGTATGCCTTCTCGTCTACTTGAAATAAAGCGAACCTCTGTCCAGCCTGCAAAGCCGTCCCTGATCTGGGGTCCACCTGCCTCTCTGCCTCCACTTACCAGTCGGCCTTCCCTGGAAGTGAGCCAGCTTGCTCCTCAAGAAAGCCAGGCTCTTTCTTGCTCCTCAGGCCTGGCACAGGCTGTTCTCTTGACCTGGAATGCTGGGCCCCAGGCCTCTGCTGCATTGCTCTCTCTTGTCGATCGGAGCTCAGCTTAATGTTACCTTCTCAGAGAGCCTTCCTGATCACTAAAGTTGCCCCCAGCCACCCTCCACCATCCTATCACTGAATTTTTAAAAATCATTTTATTGAGGTATCACTGAGATACAATAAACTGCACGTATTGAACATACTCTACTGGATGTATTTTGCCATGCCACAACCTGGGAAAACCAGCCCACAATCAAGACTGTATGCAAACCTATCACCTCTACAAGTTTCCTCAATCTCCTTTGTGATCCTTGCTTCCTGCCCCTCCCCTCCTCTCCTCTCTCCTGCAACCCCTGATCTTGTGTCAACTAATCACTATAGATTAGTTTGAATTTTGTGGAATTTCATATAAATAGAATCATAAGGGTACAACCCCCCCCGCCTTTTGTTTAAGGAGCTGGCTTTTTCTCACTCAGCACAATTATTTAGAAGTTTATCCATGTTGTGCCTGCCTATCAGTAATTTATTCTTTTATATTGCTTAAGTAACATTCTGTTGACTGGACACACCATCGTTTGTCACAGCACTCACCTGTCGATAGATACTTGGTCTGTTTTCAGGTTCTGGTTTTGTGTGTCTGTGTTTATGGTATTGGGAATTGAACCCAAAGGCATTCTACCTCTGAGCCACACCCAGCCCTTTTTTATTTTTTGAAATAATGCCTCACTAAATTGTAGAGGGTCCCATAAGATTGCTGAGGCTGGCTGTAAACCTGTGATCCTCCTGTCTCAGCCTCCCAAATACTAGGATTATAGGCGTGCACCGCCATGGTTGGCTAGGTACTGGGTATTATAAATGAAACTACATTGGTATTTGTGTACAAGTTTGTTCTCTTTGGTAAGTACCTGGAATGAAAGGGCTGGGCTATGCTTGATTTTTAAAGGAGCTACCCAGTCTCTTTCCAAAGTGGTTGTATTATTTTACTTTCCCTCCAGCATCTTGTCTGCATATACGTATGACAGTTCCTCCACATCCTCATCCCAAATTGGTATAGTCAGTCTGTTTATTTTTAGCTATTCTAATAACTGTGTAGTGGTTTCTCATTGTGACTTTAATTCGCATCCCCTAATGACTAATTCACATTTCCCTGATGTTAAGGATCTATTCATATGCTTCTTTGTCATTTGAATATCTTCTTTGTTGAACTGTTCAAATATTTTGTGCCCCTCCTTTTTTATGGTATTGGGAATTGAACTCAGGGGCATTCTCCCTCTGAGCCACACCCAGCCCTTTTTATTTTTTATTTTGAAATAGGGTCTCACTAACTTGCTGAGGGCCTCTCTAAGTTGCTGAAGTTGTCCTTGAACCCGTGATCTGCCTGTCTTTGCCTCCCATATACAAACACATGATCTTGCTCCTACATAGCTTTCTCTGGGAATATTTACTTGGCAGCCAAATGTATTAGTTGCTTTTCCATTGCTGCCGCCAAATGCCTATCCCGAACAATTAGAGGAGGAATGGTTTATCTGGCTCATGCTTTCGGGGTTCAGTCCATGATCGGCTGCTTCAAGGCAGAGGCACCATGGCGGCAGGGGCGATGGAGGGAAGCTACCTAGCTCATGGTAGCTGGGAAGCAGAGAGAGAGAGAGGAAAGAACCAGAGACAAACACAGTCCCTAAGGCCACGCTCCAGTGATTTCCCTCTAGCCGTGCCTCACCCGCTTACAGTTACCACCCAGTAAAAACATTCAAATTATTAATCCATCGATGGATTAACTCACGGATAAGGTCAGAACCCTCATGATTCAATTATTTCAGGTCTCAACATTTTTGCATTGCCAATATACCTGAGCTTTTCAGGGGGACGTTCTGTGTCCCAACCATAACACCAAGTAGACGGGTAACTGCAGCATAACCAACAGGGGTTTCACCTTTAGTGTGGACGAGACTACTTCGGAGAACTTGGCGAACGGGCCAGCCTGCAGCTTTTGCACGTTGCCCAGAGGTTTTTGATGTGCATCTGTAAGAGGCCACGCCGAGAAGCCCCAGCCTGGCCTGCACCAGCGTGGGGGAGGGAAGGTCTGCTCTGTTCAGGGAAGATGGGGTGCTGGGTGTGGAGGGACCTGGAAGTGCTGGGCAGGGTGGCTGTGGGTTCTGCGGGTTCAGTACCCCAGCCTGGAGCGTGAGACCAGCCTCCGGGCGCTGAATCAACCCCAGCAAGTCTGTGCTCAGGGTCAGTGGCTTAGGGACCAATCCTACCCCTGGACTCCTGTGTTTCCCAAATGGCCAGACGTAGGACCAGTGCTGTTTCTCTGCTTTTACTAGAAGAACAACAAGCTTTCATTGCCGGAGGACCCCAAAACCTCCTCGCTCCCCTCTCTATCCCCATTCCTTGCTTCCTGTGTGGCTCCATCCTTCCCTCACCAGGACAGGGGGGGAGTAGGGAAGGGAAACAGAACCAGGCTGCTTTCTCCGGAAAGCGTGATTGGCAGGTGCCTTTCACCGGGGTTTGGGCACAGAAGACCTGTTGGCGTATTCCAGGGAGCAGGAGTGGATGGACTCCGGCCCTACGACTGTGCCGCGGGATTCACTCATTTCTGGAAATGGTCCCTGCTCACTCTCAGCCTGTGCAGATCAGAGAAGGATCTGGGAGCTTGGCGTAGTGACGGAGGACGGGGGCAGGTGCTCGGGTGCAGTCTCCGCCTCAGCTGATTCCCTGCCTGGCCCCAGTGTCACGCAGGTTGAGGCTTCTGCTGCACCGAGGCGGCAGAGGCAGGTAGACGCAGTGCTCTTGGTGCCCGTAGGGCAGGTGGAGAGGAGGTGGGGAGGACACCCAGGGAGGAGGAGCTAGGTGCTGAGGTGCTCTATGCGGTGGGGGAGGGAGCACCCCCCAACCCCCTGGGAAGGGACATAACGCTCGGCTGAGCTGTCCACTGGCCTGGAAGCTGATAGAGCCATTTGCCTGCCATTACCACACTGGCTGGGACAAATGGAAGGGCACTTGTCCCCTGGGGTGGTCCCTGCCATGCTGTGCTGGCACCGGGCTGAAGGAGAAAGGGCGGTCCTCCCCGGGCAGGGCGGTTGCGTGTCTTTGTCCTAATCTCAGAGGTGGGTCGGAGGGAGGGAGGGAGGGTTATTGGTCAGAGGAAACAGGCCGCTGGCACTCACAGACACCAACCCCCCCCCCCCCCCCCCCCCCCC
>PVLC010002836.1:23591-45333 GCA_004027655.1 Graphiurus murinus | reverse complement strand
AAAATCTTTTTTTTTTGGTTGTTGTTGTTGTTGTTGCTGTTGTTTTGAAACAAGTCCTCACTAAGTTGCTGAGGCTAGCCTTGAACCTGCAATCTTCGTGTCTTAGCCTCCCAAGCATTGGGTTTACAGGTGTGTGTCAGCGCTACAGGTCCCCACCATGCAGCTGTCCCATGTTCTCTTACATGGCAGCTCATTTGACAGGCACCGAGAAGCATGCTCCCTCTTTGGGAAGGGTCAGCTCTCCTTTGAGGGGGGCATCACCTGATTAAGTCAGGCCCACCCAGGATAATCTTCCTTTTAAACTCAAAATCAATTGAGTTGAGATCTTAATTGCTTTACCCTGTCTGTCACATTTGTGAGCCTGCCCACACTGTAGGGAAGGGGAGTATGTGTGCACATACACAGGGAGAAAAGGATCTTGGGGGCTGTCTTGGAAGTCTTCGATCACAAAATTAAACTTCATTCATCCATCAAGAGAGAGGGGTTTGGATGTTGGGAGAGGAGAGGGGTGGCGGGTGCTCGCTCCCCGTTAGCAGAACAAAGGAGTCGTAACGAGCCACCAGTATTTCTGTTCTGCTCTGCTCTCCCCTCCTTGCTCATAATGAAAACAGTTGATAATTCAGAATTTTTACTATAAACAGTGACTGTTGCATGGATAGGAACCAAAAAGAGCATTTTCTGTCTGCGCTCATTTCTCACAGGGAACCAGCTCAGCTGGTGACGGCTGCCCTGGGCCATCTGCTGGGACATGCAAGCAGGCAGCGTGTGAAACCACAGAATCACAGGCTGTGGGAGCCAGAGGGGGCTGAGGGGACCTTGTAATCCAACCCAGTCATTCACTGCCCAGAGAGGGGATGTGACTTGTGCGGTGTCACACAGCTCGTTGGTAGCAAGTTTTGCCAGGAACCAACCAAGGTCCGCTCACTCAGCAAGCAGGTCTGGGTGAGGACTGTGGGAGTGGGGGTGGCCGACGTGTCCTAGGCCAGCTCCTGTACTTTCCACGACACTAGGGTCATTCCATGTCTCTACCTCTCTAATGGGGATGGCCTCATAGAACCCTTAATGTGTAACATGCAAGCAGCAGGTGTCCCCCGCTTCCTGCTTGGCTGTGGGGAGTGGGCAGAGGGGGCTGCAGACTGCGCACAGATGGGGCGGCAGGAGGAGGGGGCTCTGCAATCTGCAGAATGGTAATGTGTGTGTGCATGTGCATGTGTGTGTCCAACGGACATAAACCCTGAGGACAGGGTTGAACCTTGCAGCCCCCTCCCCCACGCAATCACATCCTGCCTGTGACTACTGCCACCTCCGTCCCTCCAGCAGCCTTTATCGGTGTCACAGATGCTGATTCACAAGATGCGGGCTGCCAGGGAAGGTGATTAATGATGGCAGCCTGGTCCTTACTCGCCCAGCCTCCCCGACCTTGTTCTTTCCCCTGTCTTCCCCACCCCTGTCCTTACCATCCCCTGAGAAAAGAGGGGAGGATTTGGGGGAGGGGAGGGGCGGGGCCCTGTGGGCCAGGCACCGTGCCAGGCGCTTTGATTTGTCCTCATTTAACAGTGCTCGCAGAGGATGCTGCGGGGACTGTGTTCTCCCCACGTCCCCAGAGCGGTAGCACCAGGCTGGTTCCCCTGACACGCCGGCCATCACGTGGCACATACGCTGCTCCAGTTGCTTCTGGCGTGCGTGCTGCCGGCGCACCCGAGTCTCTCTGTGGTCATCGGCCCTCAGGAGGGTCAGGTGAGGCCCGGAGAGAATGGGTCACACCTGCTCCTCTCTGGAGGCCACGCGCACATTCAGATCGCAGTTGTTTTTGTTCCTTTCTGGGACTGGGGACAAGGTTGCTGGGTCAGGTTGCTTTTTTTTTTTTTTTTTTGTACTGGAGATTGAACCCAGGAGCATCCTACCTCCAAGCTAGACACCCAGCACTTTTCATTTTGAATTGGGGTCTCACTAAGTTGCTGAAGCTGGCCTGGAACCTGCGATTCTCCTGTCTCGGACTCCCTGGTACTGAAACTGCAGTCTTTAGCAAGGGAGATTTTAGCCTGAGGCGGTGTGTCCCAGAACCCAGCTCTGAGCAGCTTCGCCTGGCTGGGCCAGGGGTGGAGAGAGCGGCTGCCTGAGCGCCTCGGTGCCATGGTTCCTCAGCCTCCCCGCGTGTCTGTGTGTGGGGTGGAGGTTCCTGAAAGTGTGGGGCTACAGTACTAACGTGCAGGCGGAACTCAAGGCCAGGTTCCGACTTGCAGGATGTGGCAGTGAGATCTTTGTCTCTTCTGTCTTTTCATCTCTTCTATTTTTTGGGCTACCCAAGGTGTCATGTAAGTGGGTGACAGAGTCCAAAGCCAGAGGCCCTGGGGTGTTCATCCTGCCTCTGTGGGCTCCCTCTGTGTCCGGCTGGGAGGCTAGGGGAGAGGGCTGGGCCTAGCCCCTATTTTCCCGTCCTCAGGAGTTTGGCTGAGGGAGAAGGTAGATCAGAGGAGACCATCTGGGAACTAGGTCTGGCAGGTTCGGGGGGCAGGCCGAGGCCTGTCGTGAGTCCCAGTCTTCCCCTGAAGAAGGCTGCTGCACAGCGGCTTCAGCACCTTGGACAGGGCCGTGGACCAGGGGAAGGCAGGGAGGCCCACGGTGCCCTTTGGTGCCCCCACCAGGCCCACAGGGGTGTCAGGGCTCAGAGCTCTCAGGAAGCCTCCCTGTGGGTCCTGGGTCCTGAGTGAACTGAACTGGAGCTATATAGGAAGCAGGCCGGGACCTTGGAGGGGCCTTCCCGGGGACACGTTTCCTACCACTCTGACTCATTTTCTGCTGTTCTCACCAGGAACTCCTTTCCCCAACCAGCGGGTATCCTCTGTGTACGCCACTCTGCCACACCACGTGAGCCCACTTCTTGTTCTTTCCCCAGCCCTCGCCCAGCCCTCACCCAGCCCTCGCGGCTTTCCTGAGACCACCCGTCCCCGCCTCCCCGCAGTGAGCTCTCTGTCTCCTAAGCTCAAGGCTGTGCGGATTCTCTGGACCCTAACAGGGATTTTGTATTTTATGTCTGTGTGTCTCAGTTCCACATGTGGAGGCTGTAGTTTAAACAATTTTCTAAAAAAAACTTAATGATATATTTTACCTAACCCAATATATTCAGAATAGTGTCATTTTAACATGTAGCCAATTATTAATAAGATATTTACATTTCTTTCAAATCCATGGCGTGTTTAACGCTTGCAGCACATCTCCTTTCTTGGTGCTCCTGGAGCCCCAGGCAGGGTGGAGAGTGTATTTAAACAGCTTTGGTGCTGAGAACACACCATCTGAGTGCTCGTGGCCTGAAACACCACCCCAGGGCTTTTTTGCTGGGTGTTAACAGGTTAGAAAGCCCAAGAACAGCTGGGTGTGGTGGTGTGCACCTGTCATCCCAGTACTTGAGAGGCTGAGACAGGAAGATCACAGGTTTGGAGGCCAGCCTCAGCAACTTAGTGAGACCCTATTGCAAAATAAAAACTAAAAAAGGCTGGGGGTGTAGCTTGGAGGTAGAATATCCCTTGGTTCAATCTCTAGAAACACATACACACACACGCACACGCACACACACGCACACGCATGCACGCGCGCACATATGATAGCCCTAAACCTGGATTCGTGCTCCATCTCTCCTGTTCTTTAAACTGTCACCACCAGCCAGGACTGGTCCTCATTGCTTCTGTCACCTGCTCCTGTAGTGGGGGCGGGGGGATCACTTCTGCTTCCTCTCCATAGCACCAGAAGGCTCTAACCTGCTATCTCAAGTTTCCCACAAATAGAAGGTGCTATATTTCCCTCTGCTTAAAAGACCTCAGCCTATATGGCCGGCATTCCGCTGTGCATCAGCCTTGCTCTTGCACCTCCCCAAGCTTCCCTGGGTGTCAAGCAGCCGTCCCCCACACTGATGGAGCAGCTGTCTGGAGCGGTCCTGAGCTTTCTGTTCCTGGAGTTGACCAAGGCTAATATGTGCTTGCCGCCAGGCTGGTGCAAAGGGCAGTTCCGCATGGGTGAGAAGCAGAGCAAAACTTTAGAAGTCCTTTTCCATCCTTTGTGGTGCATACGGGTGTGAGCCTCCTCAACTTCCCTCTCCCTTCCCTTAGACTTTCTGCCTTGTTTTCCTCTGCTTGCTTTGAGGGATGGGGCACCATTATGCCCTCTTGCTACAAGGTATACTGATCATGGTTTGCCACCTTGAGGTACTGCTTAATTTTTCTTACTTTCTACATCCTAGACCTTATGAAGCCCAGTACCAGAGGGAAATGGCTTGACAGGACATTTGACCCCTGGCCCAGGCTGGCCACCATGGGCTGCCTGCCACAAGGCTGGTCTCGGTTAGTTCACACAGTTCAGGCAGCTGCCCTCATAAAGGGAGGAGGCCCACCGGGCGTGGTGCTGCACGCTTGTAATCCCAGTACTTGGGAGGCTGAGACAGGAGGATCTGGGTTTATGACCAGCCTCAGCGACTTAGTGAGGCCCTCTGCAACTTAGTGAGACCCTGTTTCAAAATAAAGAATAAAAAATAGGACCGGGGATGTAGCTTGGAGGTAGAATGTCCCTGGGTTCAATCCCCAGTACCTCGAAAAAAAAAAAAAAAGGAGGAGGAGGAGGGCGGAGGCTCCCCTCTGAGATCTCCCTGCGGGTGGACACACTGCCTGGACTCCGTCTGTTTTACTGGGACTCTGGAGCAGCGGCTGCTAGGACCTGCCAGGCATTTCTGGGTGTTGGAGTTCTCCCTGGCCTGGTGATGTATACTGCTTTCTTCTGTGATTTTGCATGCTTCTGTGACTTTGATTGCTTTCGTATACTGAAGTGAAGTTTTCTTGTGTCTTAATTATTTTCTCTATTAAACTGTCTTACACTTCTGCTTGTATGGGAATGGCTTCATTTTTGCCATGGACCCAAACTACTAAGCAAAACACGATTTGACTCCTTAACTCCCCCAGGGTCCTAGGAATGGAGGTAGATAATGGGGTAGACTGAAGAGACTTAAGACAAAGTTTCTTAGCCGGACACTCGCTTGTAATCCCAGTACTTGGGAGGCTGAGACAGGAAGATTGCAGGTTCGTGGCCAGCCTCAGCTACTTATTGAGGCCCTCCACAACTTAGCGAGACAGTTTTAAAGTAAAGAATAAAAAATAGGACTGGGGATGTAGCTCGGAGGTAAAATGCCCCTGGGTTCCAAAACTGTACTGCAAAAAAAAAAAAAAAGAAAAAGAAATTTCTAGAAAAATCAAGGGTTAGCACAAGTGCCCTGGGACATCATGGAGAGAGCCGGATGGTGGGAGAGAGGGCAGCCCCGGAATGAGCAGAAGGGAAGTGAGAATGAGCAGAACCCCTTTCGTCCAGGTTCTTCCACGCAGGCATCAGCAGCCTCCTCCTATTCTGCCTCATCTCAGATAGAATTGGGTTTCCCTCTCAACCTGGGGCCCATTTCCCGCATGCTGCTGAGAAACAGGCTCTATCCACCCTCCCCAGGTGCAGACTCTCAGACAGGAATCCCCCCTTTCCCCCTCTCGGCTGCAGCCCATCCAGGCCTTGTTGGTCTCAGTCCTCACGTTGGCGGCAGACGGTGCCCTTCTACATGGGACCTCTGAGGGTCTGGCCAGCGCGCCACGGTGCTTACTGCGTCACAGACACCTCAGGTACGATGCGGAGAGGCTAGACCTGGCTTCTGCACCTTGCTTTGGCCATGGCGGTCTGATCTTGTATCCTCTTTGCCAGGAGTGTCTCTGTCACTATGGGTCCCATGCTCTTGTCCTGTCACCTCTAGGTCTCGGTGGCAGGTGACCGTATGGCCTGTCCTAGCTAATGAGCCTCGTCCCCATGCCCCCAGGGCAGCAGGTGGGCTCCCCTCAGCCCCACCAGTGTCTCTGCCCAGCGCCACCGGCACCTTCATCCTCTCAACCCACCTGATCACTACCTGCTGCTCCATTCCAGAGCTGTGTGCCCCTTTCTCCTTCCCTTCCAAACAGGAAGCTTAGCTAGAGTGACGCCACCGAGAGGGGTGGCGATGCTGGCGGTGGGCAGCATGGACGAAGACGTCGAGGGAGACGGAAGTAGGGCCGAGGCCAGGAGTGGACGTGCCCTGCTACTGTCTTCCTTCCTGCAATCCCAGGACCGGAGCTAGGAAGGACCTCAGGGTCTCCTAGTCCAAGCCCTTCACTCTGTGGGAGCAGACACTGAGGTTGGGGTGGGAGGGAAGGGGGCTTTGGCCTTCATGGCTGGATCTCCCACTAGCTTTTCTGAGCCAGACTGTCAATGGAGGAAGTTTTGGAGGCCCTTTCCCAAGGGCCCAGGATGCTCGCCTGCCCCAGCCCAAGGTCTGGGAAGATGCCTTTACTCTGAGGGCTGGTGGCCAAGGGCTGCCATTCTCTGGAGCAGTTCACGTGTCTGCCTCCCACTCTCTGTGGGCCTCTGCTGAGGGGCTTTCAGGGAAGACACAGTGAGTAGCTGGATGTGGCGACTGACGGCTTCAGGTCCAAATCAGGAGCGAGGTCTCCATCTGTGTCTGTGTGCTGGCTGTGTGATGGTGGCCAAGTCACTCAACTTCTCTGAGCCTCGTTTTTCTCATCTGTAAAGTGGAGATGGGAGTTCTTTCCTCTTGGGAGCAGGACAATGCCTCAGTCTGTCCGAGCTGCTATAACAAGATAGCACGGACTGGGTGGTTTATAAACAACAGAAAACGATTTCTTACAGTTCTGGAGGCTGGGAAGTCCAAGTTCAAGGTACCAGCAAGTTCGGGTGTCTGGTGAGGGCCAGTTTCAGTGTTCCCGGATGGCGGAAGGGGCGGGGAGCCCTGTGGGGTGTTTCCTAGAAGGGCGCATATCCCAGTCACCGGGGCTCAGCTCCCATGACAGGGCCACCTCCAAAAGGCCCTGCTTTCTAATGCCGTCACACCTGCGGTTAGGTTTTAGCCTATGAACGTGGAGGGTGGGCTCACACATTTTGCACACAGCTTACCCCTGTGCATCCCCCACCCCTGCCAGCCACCTGTGGCGCTAGGTGAGGCACTCTGCCTCAGCAAGCCACATGGCACACAGCTGTCGCATGGCAGTCTCACCTGGCCCTCAGAGGTGTTGAGGAAACACCACAGACACCGCTCACCCACTTGCAGCGGTGAGCCTGCCTTCTGCCAGGCTGGAGTACTCCAGTCTGCACCCCTTGGTGTAGAGCCGTGTGGTCCCTCAACCCCAGCTTCCAGGTGGAAGGACCCGGTGCCTACAGGGCAGCCAGACGGGTGGTGTGAGTTGCTGTTTCCTGTGGCTCTGGGCTCAGTGCTTAGCTCCGGCAGGGGAGGCAGCAGGGGGCCCCCCATGCTGGACTGGGGGCCCTTCCAGCTGTTGATCATCCGCAGGGCCAGCCAGCTCCAGAGGACACTTGTTGGGGGAATGTCCAGAAGCATGGGAGGAATGGCCTCGCAAGGTGCACCCCCATGCAAAGTGTGCAGCTGGTCAGGCCTGAATCTGTCCCACCAGGGGCACAGAAAGGTTCCACCATGGGCAGGGAAGCACACTTCCTAAGATGCACACCTGCCCCCTGAGTGCCACCCAGGCGGGTCCACACAGACTTGGGCCCGTACAGGAAGTCAATAAACACTGCCGTCAGCCCGTCTGTGAGGCCCAGGGCCGGCGGAAGGTCCTGATGGAAGGGGCACTCACAGGCCCCCGGATCCAGGGAAGGGCTGAGGAAGCCAGCCTGGCTTCTGCTACCCATGACCCGGGCATGCCTCCCGGCAGGCACAGCCAGGCCAGGCCCGCTCTCTGCTCAGTGTTTGTAAAATGAAAATACGGAGTCTCTTCTACTTTGATCACTCCAGGGGCCTGTGCTCCTCACCCAATTCCTGGTCCTCTCCCCACCCCACTGGGCCGTCTCAGCCCCACAGAGCCACCCCTGTCAGCCCGTCCTCTGGAGAGTGTTCAGGGCCCCTGCTTGGGAGGGGCGCTGCGCTCTGCCCCTGGCCAGGAGTCCTCTGCCCTGGGACCGAGGGCCCCTGAAGCATCTGTCGCTTGGCCTTGGCCTGTCCCTGGATCGGCAGATCTGTCACGTCTTTGCTCCCTTCTGGCCTTGTTATTTTACAGATAAAGCAATGGAGGCCAGAGAGAGGAAGTCTGCCTGTGGCTCCAAAGCTGTCACAGAGTGGCAGAAGAGACTTGAAGCCAGGCCTCCCGGGCCCCATGCTGTAGGCGGGCCACCGTCCTGGGCTGCCCTTGTGTCTTTGCAGCCTGGAAGGGACACGGTCCTGGCAGGATGGGTCTGGATGTCCTGCTCTCTCCAGCTGGCTCCCTTGTGCTCCAACCCTGGCAGCCAGGGCCTCTCCCCCTCCCCCTCCCCCAGGGTGGGTCACGTGACATTTACAGGGAAAGGAGCTAGCCAGGCATCCTGGCCAGGACAGCCAGTCTCAGAGACACATGTGATCTGGGGAGGGGGCTCCCTGACCCCCACCAGGCTCAGGGGCCAAGAGCTTTGGATGCCACAGCTGCTGCCCCGCCGAGGCCCCACGCCTGCCGCCTCTGATTGCGGCATGAGCCGTTCCTTCCATTTTTAACAGCCCAGCTCGGCCCAGGCTGCCTGAGCTGATCCAGAGGCGGGCCCTGCTGTTGATTGCGGAGCTAAAAATACCGGTGAGGCTTCTGATGAGAGCAGGGGGCTTGGCCTCCCCTTCGCCCGGCCCCTCAGCTCTGCTGCGGCTCTGTACTGCCTTCTTGCAGAGCAGCTTGGGGGCCCTGGAGGCTGGGGGGGCAGGGAAGCCCCTTCCACTTCCATGCCCTCTGCAGCCATCTGGGCACCCAGCAGAGTGGCTGTCTTGTATTGGGGGCCTGATGACATGTGGGGCCTTCCTGAATGTTGGGGTTCCTGGGTATTTTTCCTGCTATATGGACACGATCTTGTGATATTCTAGGGTTCTGGGTGTGTGGTTTGCTGGGAAGGGAAAGCTGGGACTGTCTTAGGCTACTTTTCCCTTGCTTCCCACTTCCTGCCCCTGGTCAAATCCTGTCGGGTCAACCTCCTGCATTATCTCTCCCACGTTTCTACCTGCTCACCTCAGGTCCCTGCCTGAGTGTTCCCCTGGCTGCTGGGAGCCTCATTTGTCCCCATCATCCACCCATGCCACTCAGTGCTGTCAGGACATTTCCCTAAAACTCAACTCCTGTCAGCTTCCCCTCCACTCCTAAATCTAACTCCTCGGTCCAGTGTGTAAGACCTTCCATCATCTGACTGACCTCAGCAGGTTGTTCTGATTTTCCTTGTAGGCACCCTTGGTAGCACCTGTTTCAGGTGCAAGACCCAGGGCCATCCTGCCTGTTTCTCTAAGGTGGCCAGGCTGTGGGAGGCTGTGAAGGAAAACCCTTGCAGGGAGACTGTAGATTAACATAATCACCGAGCTCATGGTTCCTCCTGCTGGAGAAGTGGGTTTTGGAACAGGACAGTAGAATTTGCCCTGTAACCTGGTCACCAGGTTGTTGCCTGACTGGTAAAGCCGCCCATGGTGGTCTTTTTGCCTTAAGACACATGTGTGGCCTCCCTGGACAGGGTGGAGTGAGGACGTCTTCCTGAGGGCTCTCTGGCCCTTGCGGAAGTATTGAACATTCCCTGTCATTGAGTCTGAGGGGCTGGAGCCCAGACTCTGTCCTTGCTGGGTCAATGGCAAGTTCATAGAAAGGGAGGGGACCACTTCGTACCAAGTGGGGTCCCCCGCCTGGTCTAGGGGCCCTTGCCCATTTGGCCCAGGAAAGCTGATTGGGAAACCACTGAAGGGCATCAAACCATGTAGGAACTCCACTCCCCAGCCCTGCCCCTTCACCCTAGACCTAGCTGCTAGGGCTGCTAACTCATCCCTGGAGCTGCTGTGTCAATGCCCACAGGAGGGGAACTGACCCCTGAGAGGGGACGGGATTTCTGTGTTAAAGACAGAAATGGAGCTACATCTCGGGCCTCCTGGGTCCTTGGAGAGGATTTTTCCCTCCCCTCCTCATCTAGAGTGCTCTTGTCTCCCGCTGGGTCCCATGCCTTCTTCCTGGCGAGGCCATCCTCTCTCCTCTGAGTTACTAAAGCCCCCTCTCTTGCCCTGTGGGACTGGGCTCTTGAGGACAGGAACAGAGTTGAGGGTTTTTTTAAAAAAAATTATTATTGGAGATGAAACCCAGGGATATACTACCTCCAAGCTACATCCCCAGCCCTTTTTATATTTTATTTTGAAATAGGGTCTTGATGAGTTGCTGAGAGTCTTGCTAAATTGCTGAGGCTGGCCTTGAACCTGCGATCCTCTTGTCTCAGTCTCCCAAGTCTTGAGATTACAGGTATGTGCCACCGTGCCTGGCTTGAGTTGGTTTTGAAGGAATACCTGGTGCTTAGAAGAACTCAAATGTCTGTTAAATGAGTTAAGGAATAATTCTCGAGTCTGTCCTGCTGAACTGGCATTGGGCTGCACGCGTGGTTTACTATTAGGAATCCGCATGGCTTGAAGACCCAATTGTATGATGATGCACAGAAGGGGAGCAGGTGCCTCTCCTCCCTCCGGCTGCCGGCCTCTGGCATCTGCATCCCAGCCACTGCACACGCCCGCCCGGCCCACAGAGGGCCTCCCTCCTGCTCGCCTCTGCTGAGGGGCAGGGAGCCTACTGTCTGCCAAGGTGGCAGAACGTCTTTGTCTCCTTGTGGCTGGGATTTGGCCCCAGGGAGAGTAAGAAGGAACAAAGAAAACATCAGTGCGAGGGTCACATGAGGGCCCCGTGCTTTGCTTCTCTGGATGCCCCGGCGTGAAGAGTGTGAGCCTGGCGTGACACGCTGAGCAGAGGGCCCCCGGGAGGTGCTGTCACATTGGGCTGGTCTCTGTTCCTGGTACAAGTCCCAGGGCCATCGGGTCTTAGAGAGTCTGGCTGCCTAGAACAGAACCTTCAGGCTTGCTTCAGCAACGGGGACACGCGAGAAGGACGCCTTGTGGGACTGTGGCCAGGTCTCTGGGGAGCTGAGAGGCCCCCAGGGCCCGGAGGCCACCTTGCCTGCTTCTCCCTATCTGAGGCCAGCTCCACTTCCTCCTCACCCTGCAGATCAGCTTGGTGCTTGCTCATCAACACACGGTCCTAAAATAGCTGCTGCAGCCCCCGCCCGCCCCGCCTGCCTGACCTCAACGTCAGGTCCAGCCACAGACCGACTCCAGGGCCCTTTAGTTCCAAAATCATCTTTGCAGAGAGCGTCCGACTGGCTCTCTGTCAGTGATGGATTGTGTCCTGCTGGGTCAGGTGTCCACTTTGATCCAATGGTCTGAGGCCAGCGGGCAGGGTAGGTGGTGCCCCATGCTGCATTCTTAGGGTGGCAAGAGGGTATCTGTTCTGACCTCAGCTTTGTCCCAGACCGGCTAGGATCCCGAGAAAGGCAGTGTCTCAGTCTGCTTTGAGCTGCTGTAACAGAATACCCGAGACTGGCAATTCATAATGAACAGAGATTTTTTTTTTTTAACTAGGGATTGAACCCAGGGGCATTCTACCTCTGAGCTACACCCCCAGTCCTATTTTTTATTCTTTATTTTGAAACAGGGTCTCACTAAGTTGCAGAGTGCCTCACTAAGTAGCTAAGACTGGCTGTGAACCCGGATCCTCCGGTCTCAGCCTCCCAAGTGCTGGGATTACAAGCATGCACCACCACGCCTGACATGAGCAGAGATTTGCATCTCATGATTCTGGGGGTCAGGAAGGCCAAGGTCAAGAGGACAGCATCTGGCAAGGATGTTCCTGCTGCTGCATCCTCCCATAGCTGAAGGTGGAGCACTCATGGCATAATTACCTCTTATGTGTGTGGTACTGGGGATTGAACACAGGGCATTCTACCTCTGAGCTAGACCCCCCCTCCAGCCCTACTTTTAAATTTTTTATTTTGAGACAGGGTCTCACTAAGTTGCTGAGGGTCTCACTAAGTTGCTGAAGCTGGCTGTGAATCCTGATCCTCCTGTCTCAGCCTTCCAAGTACTGGGGTTACAGGCCTGGCCCCCACCTCCTCTTCATCCTATTATAATGGAAATTCAGGTTCAGCAAGAATTTAGGAGGGACAAACATTCTAACCACAGCAGGCAGTTTCCTTTCAGGACCGCTGAGTATTGTCCAGGGTGTGTGGGGACACGCTCTGTAACAGGTGCAAGCAGATGTGGAGCCCTCCTTCCTGTCTGCTGCAGGCAGAATGGCCAGGACTTACAATGTCCCAGTCCTTCCACCCACCACGTGCCCAGCTTGGGTAAAGGTCCCCTCCTCTGTGACCTGGCACCTCAAGGACAATTCTCTCCCTCCTCCATCACAGCCACTCCCTGTGTGCACCTGGTCCCTCCAACCCTGGGTAGCTGGAGTTGTGTAATGATGAGCGTGGATGTCCTCGCCCCCCGGGGTGCTGTTCGGAAGGCCTTTAGCTGCAGGAGGCCTCCTGGGTCTGCTCTGAGCACACCCTGCCCGTTTCATGGTATTCAATCTCCTTTTGTAGAGGTTCAATATATGTCCCCCAATTCCTTGAGGCTCCCTTTAAAGGATGGAGCCTGATCCTCTTCCCTTGAGCATGGGCTGGACCCAGAGACTTGCTTCTAACAAATAGAAATATGGCAGAGTGGTGACATGTGACTCCTGACACCAGGCCATACAAATAAGGTAGCTTTCTCCTGGCCTTGAATGAAACACCTGCCCTGTCATGAGGTTGCTCCAGCAACTCCAGCAGAAGCCCACCTGGTGAGGAGCGGAGGCCTCCTGCCCATGGCCATGTGAGTACGCCATATTGGAAGTGGATCTTCCTGGCCTGGTGACACCTTCAGCTGTCTGCTCCTGGACAACATGGTGACTGTGACTGCAGAAGGCCTGAGCCAGAACCATCCAGACAATGTCCCCTCACCATTCTGAGACCCACACAAACTGAGATAATAAACAGTCTTGCATGTAAGCCGGTATGTTGGGGGTAGCTTGTTACACAGCACTAGGTAACGAATGCACACCTGCACCTGTCTGTCTTCCCAGGTGTTTGGCGCTTTGAAGGAAGGATTTTAACTCATTTTCCAGTTCTGCTAGGGGAAGAACTGATGTTCACGGTCACTCTTGGGCCCACTCACCGTTCATCTGCTGTGTAAAGACCTGAGGGTCACACCTTCTCCCCGGTGGGTGTCCTCCTCCTCCTCTCTGGCCCTGGGAATCCCTGCCCAACCCTCTTTCAGGAGAAGTTGTGTTTCCCAGCCCCATGCCAGCCGCAGCCTCATCCCAACCTCTGGGCACACGTATTATCCGAAGGCTCTCGCTGGGTTCACACCAAATGTTTCTTTTTAGATGGAGAAAGGGGTTTCCACTCTTTTTTTTTTTTTTTTTTTGGTGGTGGTACTGGGGATTGAACCCACGGGCATTCTACCTCTGAGCTACACCCCCAGCCCTATTTTTTATTCTTTATTTTGAAACAGGGTCTCACTAAGTTGCAGAGGGCCTCACTAAGTCGCTGAGGCTGGCCGCGAACCTGCGATCCTCCGGTCTCAGCCTCCCAAATGCTGGGATTACAAGCGTGCACCACCACGCCCGGCTGCGTTTCCACTCTTCAAGCTTGCACAAAGCCTTTGAAGTTGCTTGGACTGCTGGGTCACATGCTGAGCTCAGTGGATCCCAGCGAGTTGGGGTTTGTGCAGCCAGGTGCGAGTCCAGTGAAGAACAGCCCAGGATGGAAGTCAGGGAGTTCCTCCTGGCCTTGCTGCTCACAGCTCTTGAAGAACTGCAATTTCTTTGAGCCTGTGGGCCTCTCTTATCTATAATGTGGGACCAGTGGCATTTGTCTCTTGTTCCAACAAGATGTAAGGAGCAAATGAGGAAATAGACACGAGTGTTCCGCAGACCATGAGACACTGGATAACACGAGGGTTCCAGACACGCTGTTATAGAATTCAAGGTTTATTTGTAACCCAGGCTCACCCCCTTTTTATGTTGGGGATCGAACCCAGGGGCTTTCTACATCTGAGCTTCACCTACAGCCCTTTTTTGTTTTTTATTTTGAAATAGGGTCTCACTAAGTTGCTGACACTGGCCTTGGACCTGTGATCCTCCTGTATCAGCCTCCCAAGTACTAGGATTACAGGCATGTGCTCCATGCCCAGCTCTAAACTCCCATTTTTTGAATTCCAGCTCTGCACTAAGGTCTTGCATCCATTACCATATTTAATCCCGACAAGGTATGGGCCAAGTGTCACTCTTTCTGTCTCCTGTTTTGGGATCGGGACACCAGGCTCAGGGAGGTGCCATGCTTTGGCTATTGGCACGCATTGCCCCTTCCTAACCTGGCCCTGCTATGATGACTCCTCCCTGAAGAACTCAGAGAGGTGGCACGATGCTTGGACAGCCCTGGGCCGGGGCCTTGAGTTCTTAGGCAGTATAGGTCAAGATCCTGACCACTTCCCTGGGCCCAGCTGAGCATGCCTTATCTTTGGGGGGGGGGGGCATCCTGGGGCAGGAAGAGAGCACGGGGTCCAGGTGGCAGCTTACTGAGAGCCTCTCAGGGATAATAACTCACATCCTGGGGTGGGGGTAGGGCGGCGGGAGAGCTGGGCGGTGAGACCAGCTGCGCAGCTCCCGGAGGGCTGTCTGTACCCATAGCACTTGTGGCTTTGCTAGTCTCCCATGAGGCCCAGAGCCTGCCCTCCCCTGCCGGTCTGCTATCTAGGACTGAGGGGTTGTTTCCCAGAGTGTGGTGGGTGGAGGCCAGGGCTGCCTCAGTGGACCTCTTGGATGAGGAGGTCGAACTGTAAGTGGAGCCTCCCGTTTACAGTCAGCTCCTGCATGTCCGCTGCCTCTGTGGGCTTGACTTCTACGTGTACAAAAAAGTATTTCTAGCTGGGTGTGGTGGTACACACCTGTAATCCCAGTACTTGGGAGCCTGAGACAGGAGGATCATAGGTTCAAGGCCAGCCTCAGCAATTTAGTGAGGCTCTCAGCAACTTAGCAAGACCCTGTTTCCAAATAAAAAATAAAATAGGACTGGGGCTGTAGCTGGGAGGTAGAATGCCCCTGGGTTCAATCCCCAGTACCAAAAAAAAAAAAAAAAGAAGTGTTTGAGAACTTCCCAGCATGCTTTGCTCAGGTTCCAGTGCCCAAACTCTGAGAAGGGGTCAGCATGTCTGTGTCCCTGATTGCTCTTTGCCATTTTAAAGGAAGGTTTTTGCTTCTGCATTGACTTTCAGGGCAGCTGCCACCCTCTCTCAGTCTCCGAGCTGGGGGTGGGGTGGGGTTAGCGTGGGATCAGGGCCCTTTCTGACAGTGAGTGGCAGAGGCCAGGCTGGGAGGGCTACGTGTCTTCTCTCAGCTGAGAAGTGTCCTGAGCCCAGCAGGCTTGAGTTCCCAGCTCTGAGAGGTCCTAATTGCCGCCCCTGCTCTCAGGGGCACGAGCATTTACCCCCAAAGAAGTAAAGGGTCAAGAAGCAGCTGAATTGCATTTCCTCTGGCCTTGCCTGCCACGTGAAGATGAGTCATTGTCTTCCCCCCTCCCTCTGTCATTGGATCTGGGCCGGAGTCACTGTCTAGCTTGGCTGCCTGGGTCTCCGTGGATTCCTCAGCTGACATGGGAAGCCCATCCTAGAACTCTGGGCCTCAGGCCTCAGCCATCTCCATTTAGTCTCCTAAAATACCTGTGAAGTAGCTCCTATGTGTTCAGTACTGAGCTAGGTACCAGGTATGAGGGCCATCAGTCCTGAACTCACAGGGTCTAGAGTTGAATGGGGGAGAGGACATGAAACGTGGAGTAAAGAAGCTACTATGCAAGTCACACTGTGATGTGCAAAGCACCACATACACAGATGGTGTGCGGATGGCAAGAAGTCCTCTTGAACGTGAATGTTAAGATGGAGCCCGAGCAGCAGAAGAGTTAGGGAAAGCATTCCTGGAAGAGGCCCAGTACATGCAAAGGTCCTGTGATCAAAAGAGGTGGGGCAGTCAGAAGAAACAGCAAGCAAGAGTGTGGTTGACAGGCAGTGAGCAAGAGCAAAAGGCAGGGAAGAGGGGGCAGAAAAGATAGGAGGAGCTGGGCCTTGGAGGTCAAGCAGACGAGCTCAACATTGTTCTAGGAGCCAGTTCGGCAGGTTCTTCTATTGTTAAACACGTACTTACCATCATCGGCAATGGCACTCCAAAGTATTTAGTGCAAAGAAATGAAAGTATGTATAAAAAAAGACTTGTACAAAATGTTCATAACAGCTTTATTCCCAATAGCCCCCAAACTGGAAACAACCCAAACACCCACCCAAGGTAGATAAACAAACAGGGAATATGTACCGTGGAATATGCTAGAGAACAAAAAGGCGCAGAGTGCTGACAAGTGGAGTATGATACACACAGCAACGCGGTGACACTCCCAAATGTCACACGGAGTGAAGGGAGCCAGGCACCAAGAATACTGGCTGCGCCACCCCCTGCGTGTGGAATCCGAGAAAAGGCAAAACTACCTGATAGTGCTGGAAATCGGCACAGCGCTGTCCTGGGGCCGGGGCGGCAGACTCTCCGAGGTGCGGGAAATGTTACTAGTGCAATTGTTGCCCAGCTGTGCACATCTGCCCAAACCAACTATCTAGCCTCTTAAAATGGGGGCATTTTAAAAATATAAATTACATGTTGATTGATGAGAAAAATCACTTTTTTTTTTAAAGTCCTGAAATGAGTCTGGTCTCTGTGAGCCAAATAAAGAGACTTACCACCATTTGCACAAGCAAAACAGGACAAAACAAACAAACAGGAAATGGGTCACGGTTAGATTTGTAGAAAGACAGACCCCTCTGGCCTCTGGACGGAGACAGAGTCGGTGGGGAGTGGGTGTGAGAGAGGAATGCACGGCGGTGGTGACGGGATGAGTGCAGGGACAGGAGGAAGCTGGTCTCCAGCTGGGCGCGGCCTCAGGGGAGGCTCTGGTCCCGGTGAGAGCAGCACACAGGGGCAACACCAGCATGCCCGGCTGTGGGCAGACATGCTCCAGAAGGCCCTGCCTTCGCACATAGGTGTGCAAGCTGGGCCTCACTCCCCCATCCCACCCACTGCTACACTCATACAAACTTGTGTCCAGGTTCACACTCACTGATTCCCGAGCCTTTGCACACCTTAGGCTGGGTGCCACGGAGCTGGGTGCCCCACCGCTTTTGCAGCCTGGAGGACTCCAGTGGCGGCCAGCCCTCCAGCGCCTCAGTTCCTGTGACTGTGAAATGGCAAGAAGAGCAGTGGCGCTGCCTCCCTGGGCCAAGGGAAAGGAAGGACGGTGGCGTGTGTACCCTTGCTGGCATCCCGAATTCTCACCCTGATGATGTGAATTTCACATTCGTTCTCACTTTCATGCACACTCTAAAATTAGCAGAAGGTGCTGCAGGAAAGGGTAATTCATTTCTCTGTGGAGTCATTCATTTGCTTGGCGCACCCCCTCCCTGCCCTGGGGCCCCACATCTGCTCCAGCCCTGCCTCCCCTCCTGGTTTCCTGACTCTCCTGGATCTGTCCGGGAGCCCTGGCCCTCCTTGCTCCAGTGCCCATTGGCAGTCCCCATCCTGCACCCCTGCAGGCAGGCGGGGCTGGGCGTGCAGAGCCCAGCTCCTTCCCCTAAGACCTGGTTCCCTCTGTCAGCCCATCCTGCAGCCCTGCACCTGGTCCTCAGGGGCCAGGCCGCTCCCAGGCCTCCTGGGAGGCTGCGGTAATTGGCGCAATTAATCAGCTCAATTAGCAACTTGTGGGTGAGCCTCAGCTGTGAGCTCGCCTCAGTGGGCTTGGCTGTTCCCCTGCTGTGCAGGCCCAGCACTGTGTCAGAAGCAGAATGGTGGACCAGAGGGGCTCCCCGTCCTGGACATGCTGGCCATCCTCGAGGGGCTGTCCCCCACTGCCACCTGTCCTGCCACAGCCTTCAGGCCCTTCATCGTGCTCTCGTCCAGACCCATCTTCCCTGCAGCCTCTTCTGGGGAGTCCCCGCTCCACGTGTGCCTGCTCTGTGCTGGGGTCTGCATCCAGAGACAGCTGCCGCAGTACAGTTGCCCGTCCCTGCTTCCCATTACCTGCCCGATGGATTTGCAGAAAGTTTTATTTATTTATTTTACAATCTTTATCTTGAGCCCATCAACAACCCTTTGAGGAAAGAGTTGTTTCTGTCTTTATTAAGCAAGGTTCTGGAGGTGCAATGACCTGCCTGAGGTCACACAAGCACCCCAGCTTTGAGAAAGGAGGTCCCCTGCCTCTGGGCACCGCTCTGCTGTCCTCTGCCTTCAAAGACCCCGAATGCCTCACCTGGATTCAACCAGGGACCCCTTCTCATCTCCCAAGGACAAGCCTCCCACTGCCCCTTGCCTTGGCTGGAGTCCAGTGGGGTGCTGACCGTCTGGTCCCTCCTTTCCCAGCCACATTCCTTCCTCAGGCCCTGAGGCCCTGACTTTACCCATCCACCTCCCACCAGCCTGCTGCCCAGGAAGCAGAAGCCAGAGGGTTCAGGGTTCCTGCGCTGTGGGGGGTGTCAGGAGGGGATACTTCTTCCCAGCCCCTTCCAGCTGAGCAGCCCACAGGCACAATGGCAGTAGCAGAGGGGACCTGGATGTCTAGTGCTTCCTCCCCCAGGTCCTGAGGTGGGAGGGGGGTGGTAGGGAGTGGAGGAGCCGGAGGAGGGGGTGACGCTCACTCCTTATTGTTATTTCCTTATTATTTCACTCCAATCCACACTGAACAGTCCAGTAGGGTTTGGAGTAGTCACTGTGATGGCTTTGAATGGGTGGTCCCCCAAAGGAATGTCCCCATCCTAACGACAGGAGCCTGGGAATTCAGCCCCTTGTGTGTAAAAAGGGTCTTTGTGGATGTGATTAAGTTAAGGATCTTGAGATGGAATCATGCTGGATTATCCGGAAGGAGCCTAAATCCAATGACAAGTGTTAAGACATGTACAGAGGGGGAACCTGGAGAAGACTCCTGGGGGTGCCAGCGAGTGGAGCTGCACTGTCTCTGCAGCCCAGGAAACAGGAAGAGAGGAGGGAGGGTCTCCCCAGGAAGGGCCCAGGGTCACCTTGATTTTGGATTTCTGGCCTCAAGAACACCGGAGAATACATTTTTGTTATCATCAACTATCCAGTTTGTGGTAATTTGTTATAGCTAGAAAACAAATACAAATAATATTTGTAAAAAAAAAAAAAAAAGAGTCCTATTCTGAAACAGCAGTTTAAAAATCTGAAGTTCAGACTGAGACCCAGAAGGGCGGCTGAGTCATAACAGGCAGAGACAGGACCGGAGCCCACCCGAGGCCGGGCTCCCCGAGCGGCACGGGGTGGGGGGTCACAGTCATCTCAGCTTTCAGCGGCCCTTGGCGGCTCTCCTGGGACGGGTGGGGGCTCTTTCATTTCCCTCCAGAAGGGGGCACCTAGCCCTTCTCTCCCTCTGAGTATGGCGCAGACCCGGATTCCAGGCCCCCTGCCCTCTGGTATTAGTTTTGCCATCTAAGAGGCCCAGGGGACCCCTCGGTCCACATTCATCCAAGCCTGGGACAGAGCCAGGGAGATAAACAGGTTGCAGCAATGTGCTGCCTTTGTCTCTAGCTCTTCTGCTCCTTCACCCCATGTCCTTTATCCAGAAGAGGGGTACGAGACCCCAGACCGCCGAGGGGGTGTGACCCAGCCCTGGTAGTGGAGTGGGAAGCCAGGAGGCCCCGGGAAGTGAGAGCCAGTGTGGGGGCGATGCCATGTCCCCTGGGTACGTGTCCCCAGGGATGCCCGCAGGTGTGGCCCTTCTCTCCCAGATGTGTTCCAAGCTGTCAAGATCTGCCCAGATGTCAGCGTTAGGAAGCACAGCAGCCAGATGTGCTTGTTTGCTTTATCTTTCGGGGGAGCAGGCTTTCGTGAGTTGTTCTCCTCTGTGGCCCTGGGCTGGGGCGCCAGTGCCTGGTGGTGTTTACAATTCCCTCCTGAAAGGTGGCAGGGGGGGCTCAGGGCCTCGCCAGGGAGCAGGTGGGGAGGGTCCCTGCAGGAAGACTCATTTCCTGAATGACTGACAAATGGGCAAGATACCATCTCTTCCATCCCTTCCCCCGGGAGCCAGCTTACTGAGGAGTCAGCCCCAGCCATCTCGCAGTCAAATGCACCTCTCTGTCCCGTGCAGATAAACTCATCATTCTAGAAGGTGGCAGGCAGGGAGACGGCTGGGAGGGCCGCGGAGGGGGTGTCGCCTGCAGCTGGTGGGGCGGAAGTCTCCCCCACAGTACTTCACTTCCCCCTCTATCCTTCACAAAAGGCAGGGTGGCTGGCGAGAGCCCCTCACCCCCACTGATAGGGGACGGCTCGAAGGTCCACGGGGCAGGTCTCCCTGGTCCTCTCTAGACCCCTAGCTGAGGGTCCAGAACTGTCCCCAGGGAAGGAGACAGGGAGGTGACCTCTCCAGATTTCTGTTTTCCTCAACTGCAAAGTGAACTCGCAGTGCATAACAGCAACTTTTAACTCTCTTTGGGTCACAGATCCATTTGAAATTCCACAAAGATTCCAGGTGTGGTGATGCACACCTGTAATCCCAAAACATGGGAGGCTGAGACAGGAGGCTCACAGGCTTGAGGCCAGCCTCAGCAACCTAGTGAGACCCTGTTTCAAAATAAAACATAAAAATGTCTGGAGGTGGGTATAGTTCAGAGGTAGAATGCGCCTAGATTCAAATCCCAGGAACAAAAAAAGGCAAAGGCAACAGACCGGCTTCCTGTCCAGAAGCTCACACGTGCACACTTGGACATATGTGCGCACAAGTACACCTTTGCCTACTATTTGTGGGGACTTGCAGAACCCCTGAAGGCCAGCCATGGTGACCAGATGAAGACGGTCCAGACTCCAGGGCGCCTGGTACAGTCTCGCATGCACTCACCGTATGCGTGCAGCAATACTGCCGTGGGCTGAGGAGGCTGGGCCAGCAGGGCCGTGGCTGGGGCTTCTTGGGCTGCCCTGGCACTGCCCTGGTTTGTGGAGGCATTTCTGTGGCTTGGAGCAGGCTGGCCTGGCTCTGTGAGCATTGACATTCGCCATTAGGGCTGCTCCCTCTTTCCAGCTCTACCCCCTGCAGCCCTCCCGCCAGTGGCTGCACTAGATGTCCTCTGGGCCACCTGGTGTGGGACTGGGGCTGGGCAGCCAGTGTCTTGCTGGCACTGTGCAGCTGTGCAGGGGAGCTGGAGCCAGCTGGCATGGCAGAGCCTGCCCGGGCTTCTCCTGTCCTGCCCTGAATTCCAGGATGCCATTGCCCAGGGCGCCTGGACAGATTGAAAATGCTGCTGGTCTCTGAGCTGGAGCCTGCATGTCCCGGTCACCTCTTGGATCCTTTATGAAGGGGCAGTAGTGGAAATAATTGTTAAGGAAAGCTTGTCCGTCCCATGACCCCTTTTTTTTTTTTGCGGTACTGGGGATTGAACTCAGGGGCATTCTACCTTTGAGCTATACTCCCAGACCTATTTTTTATTCTTTATTTTGAAACCGGGTCTCACTAAGTTGCAGAGGGCCTCACTAGGTAGCTGAGGCTGGCCGCGAACCCGGATCCTCCGGTCTCAGCCTCCCAAATGCGCCACCACGCCCGGCTCCATGACCCTTTTAAATCTTTCTTCCTTCCTTCCTTCCTTCCTTCCTTCCTTCCTTCCTTCCTTCCTTCCTTCCTTTGTTCTTACCTTGGTGTGTGTGTGTGTGTGTGTGTGTGTGTGTGTGTGTGTGTGTGTGTGTGTTTGGAACTAGGGATCGAACCCAGAGCACCACACTCGCAAGGCAAGTGTTTTGCCACTGAG
>PVLC010002836.1:0-23491 GCA_004027655.1 Graphiurus murinus | reverse complement strand
AGAGCAGGGACCCAGGAAGTCTCCTGGGGGAAAGGGTCAGATCCAGGCCTGCCTGGTCCCCTACCTATATCCTGCACAGGTGGGTGCAGATGGGGACCTCCTGCACACAGGGCTGGTGATGCTGACTTCTTGAGCACAGCCAAAACTGCACCCTGTGACGAAGGAAGCACAGTCAGCTGGGAGACAGTGTCTGGAATGATTGACCCCTCGGATCCTATTTAATGCCAGACCCTAGGACTCCACCCTAAATACCTTTGCCTGCCAGATCATCAGAAAGGTCCAGCGTCGGGCAGCTGTTCCTGGGGTGATGGGGCAGATGATGCTTCTGCCCCTGTCCTATGCAGAGGCCTGGGGATCTTCTGCACCCTCCCCTCTGTTTCCCTGCCCTCCAGGCAGCTTGGAACAAACGCTGCTTTTCCAGGACCCCCTCCATCTCGTCTAGCCCTTCTAGCCGTTCATTGGGAAGTTCCTCTTTGGGTCTGCCCTGCAGCCTGCTGGCTGGTGGGGAGTTCCCTGGTGGTGGCCCACCCTCCCTGCTGCAGGGGCCTGGGGAAGTGTATTGCTTGTGGCAGCATGTCTGCGGGCTCCGTGTGCTGCGGCTGGGTAGGCCTGACAGTGGAAATTGGAAGCCGGCTGCTGTTTGACAGGTATATTATTCCCGCCGCCCTCAATTTATTTACCAAACAGCATGTGGAGCCCCAGAAACTCCTGGGAACAGGGAGGGCATGGAAGCCGAGGTGGCTCTGGAAGGGGTCTGGGCCCTCTGCACACTGATACCTGCTCTGGGAGGGAGGAGGAGCAGGGGGTCTACCTGGGAAGGCAGCCCCAAGGGCTCACCCAGCGCCTGTCTGGCTCAGAGCTGATGTGAGAGCTCTCTCAGTCCCCAGCGGAGGAGCTTAGCAAGCATCCTGCTCCAGGGTCAGGGATTCTTGATCAAGTGAGGGGGCTGCACCCCAGAAGTGGTTTGGGGAGGGGGAGGGGAGGTGAAGGAAAGGCAGGGCCCCTCAGGAGGGAGTGGGCAGAGCAGGGCATGGCGGGGGACTTGCACAAGTGCAGGTGGCGCTGGTGACGGGGCCCAGCCCAGGGCGAGTGGGGTTTGCCCTTGAGCCCGTGAGCTGTTGGCAAGTGGTGTGCCCTGCAGGGCCACCTGCTCCCGTTTGCACAGAGGAATCTTCAGATTCAGCCTCAGAGATAATCAGAACATTTGGAAACAGACAGACAGGGACCCCGGCCTAGCTGGGCTTTGTGCAACCCGTGTGCCCTCTGGAAGGACCCGGTCCCCCTGAGCTCTCCCTTCCCCAGGGTGGGTGCTGATAATCATAGGGATCTGTGAACGATAGATAAGGTAGCCTGTACCAGCGTGCTTTGTAAGCAGCAAAATGTATAGCTTGCAAAAGGGCGTGTAAGTGAATATTGAGAAATATTGAGCGCTCCTGCATGTGTCCCAGTGTTGGCAGCTTGTGAGGGGCATGGGGCTGAGGTGTGTGTTGGATTGTGAGTGTGTGACCCGGTCAGTCCAGGTGTGCATTCGCTCTATGTGAGAAGAGGAAACTCATCAGAAGAGCCTTGGCCACTGTGGGTGGGCCAGGAGTGGTGTGGCCAGTGGTGGCTGAGTGTGACCGTGCACGGGAGAGTGTGGGTGCCTGACTGCGGTGGGCTCTGCGAGACTGCGGCTGAGCTCCAGGAATGCATGTGTGTGTGCGTGCGTGTGTGTGCGTGTGCGTGTGCGTGCATGTGCGTGTGTGTGCGTGTGTGTGTGCGTGCATGTGCGTGTGTGTGTGTGTGTGTGTGTGTGTGTGCGCACCAGGAGGGTGTGGGGTGGTGTGCAGGGGCACGCACAGGGCCAGGCACATGTGGTGTGCACTTAACGCACCTGCGCCTAGCACAACACGAAAGCTGGCTTGGCAGTGTGTGTGGTGTGTTTCCAATGCATGGGTCAGGGTTCCAGAAACACAGAGACAGAGGAGGAGAGAGGATGGCATCCCGTCCTGAGTGCTGTTCTCAGCGCGGAGTGGGGCTGAGTGTAAAAGCCCTTCCTTCCTGGCTTAGGCCCGGGCCTCAGGAAGCTGCCTCTGCATCTCTTTCTTCCCAGCGTCTGGACGGATGGCTTCCTTGGCATTTAATAATGACTGTCCACTTCCACAGTCCCCAAAAACACTGACCGAGAGAGTGCAGCTGCCCTCTACCTTCCCAGAGCAGGGCTGGTGGCCAGCGCAGAGCGTGGGGAGCAACACTGCAGGATCCCCGTGACTTCCAATTCTCACAGGCTGGTGCTCATCGGATCTGCAGGCTGGGGGTGCAGGGCGGCAAGGGCGAGGCATCTTGGGATGGAGAGCATCCTGTGGGGATGCAGAGGCACCTGGGAAGCACCTCCAAGGTGGGCAGTGTCCAGTGGCCCCAGGGACTCTGGGTAAACGTCCAGGTAGGCTCAGTGCCTTCGTCTCTGAGGACCTCAGCCTGGAATGGAGACTCTGCAGAAGGTGCACCCTGGCCGCTGGCCGCTTTCCCATGAGAGTGAGGGCCACGCTCCTGCAGCAGGAGGGCAGCAAGGACTTCATGCCCCGCCACCACCCTGGCTTAATGCTGGGGACAAGGCTCTGGCCCTGGATCTGTGGGGCTGGAGGCGCCACCAGGCCCTGCACGCCAACCACTTTGGAGGAAGGTGCTTAGAGGCGGGCACACCAGCTGGGGCGGATGCAGGGAGCCCAAGGCCAGGCACTGTCATGCCCATTCATACTTTATGCCTTGAAATGTGGCCCCCTGGGGAAGGCAGGCAGTGCCGGAGAGCTTGGGGGGCATCTGTCTCCCTGGTCCAGGCTGAGCTATGCTCATCGCCGGTGGCCCTGTGGCCCTGTTCCTCCTGGGTCCCCAGACTCGAGGCTCCTGTGTCCTCTCCCGCCACCGCTGCATTGCTGGCCGGTGTTGGCTTCTGCTTGCACTGGCCTGGGCTGCACCGTGCAGCCGCCTGTCCTCCTCCACCCCATCGTTGCCTGTGTGTCATCCTCCAGCCCTTGGTCTCTATCTCTGTCTTCCTCTTCCTCCTTCCCTCCCTCCTTTTCTAGTTGCTTCCTTCTCTGAACCCCAAGTGCTTTCCTGCTTCAGCTCTAAATCCCATTCCCCATTCTTTCTCTAGAGCTTCAGGTGCCTCAGAAGGGTGGTGTGTAAGAGAGGGGAGTCCAGAAACCCCAGAGGGGAGGGCGCTGGTTGGCCATACCATGTGCAGACACACACACCCCCGTGTACATATACAGTGGACTTGAGGCTCAGCACTGTGCCTTCATGGCTGGGAGAAAGAAAATTCAAAAGCAATCTTGGTGCTCAAGTACATCAGATCCTTAAAGGGGCGTGAGCGGATGAGGGAGAAAGTGGCAGGAGAGACACACACTGGGCTGACTCAGCCCTTCCACCTGGAGGCCTGGAGTCTGTTTTTTTCGCCAGGCCTGTAGGCTGCTACTGTGGGAGGACTCATCAAAGACAGCATCCCCAGGGGTCAGGCCCCAAGCTCCTGATCCTCTGGCCGCAGCCTGAGATGAGGGGTCAGTGACCTGAGGGAATCCCCAGGGTCCTGGCCAAGCCAGTGGGCCCCGCCTTCCCAATCCTTTTCTACCCCACTCCGTGCCATGTGCTCCTGTCTTTATATCAGGCCTCACTGGCACAGGAGACAGCGTTTAAACAAAACAAAACAAAACACCCAAGACAAGCCGGGTGCAGTGGCACACTCCTGTAATTCCAGTACTTGGCTGAGACAGGCCAAGTACTTGGACAGCCGTGGCAACTTAGTGAAACCCTCAGCAACTTAGAGATTCTCAAAATAAAAGAATAAAAAGGGATAGGGGTGTAGCTTGGAGGTTAAATCCCCCAGTAACACACACACACACACACACACACACACACACACACACACACACACACACAATCCAAAATAAATGGACCCCAAAGCACACAGAGCCTGAAGCTGTAGCCAGGCTGCACCATGGCCTGCGTGACCGTCTGGTACAGCGCTCCCCCCCACCCTGCTGTATCCCTATCTTGGGACCCCACTCTCTGGTTGTCTCCTTGGCCACCTTGTCCTAGCCTTTTCTCCGCCATGATGGTTCTGCCTCCTGGCTGGCGCTTGGCACCGGTCAAGTCTATGAAAACTTTCATTATCTAGCTATGGGGACTGGTCCAGAGACAAGCAGTCAGCTGTAGGATGATTGTTGAGAGTTTGGGGAAGGGCCTCTTTCCTTGGCCTAGTGCCGCGGCTCTCTGTCGGCCCTCCGGGTGACTGTTGAGGATCTCCATCGCAGGATAGTACAGCGAGCGCCTGGATACAGCCAAGCCTGAAACGCTGAGACCACACTCACTCTTGACGGCGGATTGCTTTTTTCTTCTTGTTGAAGCCAGTGGACTCAGGCTTCTGTCTCTTGCAAAGTGAGGAGTTAATTAATACACAGAGGTGACTGGGCCTCTCTGAACTGGAATTTCCTCCTCTGTGAAATTATCCCTGTTACAAACTCTGCAGCATCAGGCCTGGAGGAGCACAGCTGGCACAGGCCTGGAGGACCAAGCTTCTAGCCATTGTCCCCTCAGTTGGTCTTTTAGTGACCCCCGTGGAGACCCTGGACTGGGGTTATGATGTCCCACTTTCAGAGGGGGGACCCCACAATGAGGGGTGGTGGCGCGGGTACCCCTGGTCACCTGCCACCCTCCCTCCCTGCTCTGGGTCTAGGAGGGCAGAGCTGCAAGGATTCCATTCACCAGACCCATACCTCTGGGGGCCTCCTGGCTTCTGCTAACAGGGAAGCCCCAGCAGGGGACACAAATGCAGAGGAAGTCAAGGTATTTACCCTGCCTTCCCCTCTTGGGAAGACCATGTCGCTGAACTCTTCCCGGGTTCTGAGAACCACTTCTGTTCTTTAGACCTGTTCTTTTAACAGGTCTATGTCCACCTACGTCCTGCCATAAAGAAAAGATTATGAGTTATCCTGACATGGATAGAACAATCCTTCATGAACCAATTCTCCATCTGTCTTGACCTGTGTGAGCCACTGATACCCCTGATTGAGTGACAGCCCCCCACTCCCCACCATGTCCCATAGCGGTTTGAATTCAGATCTGTGGCTTTTGCGTCCTGTGACTTCTGTACTTCTAGGTGCTACCCACTGCTCCTGGGACCTCTCACAGTGCCACCTTCCTCCAGGGCAGGGACAGCCACACTTTGTCCTTCAAGGCTTTCCCAGGTTCTTGCCCTGGGCGAGCCATCCTCCCGCCCGTTTCCTCCGCAGGTGTTTGGCGCCTGTCGGTGGTGTGGTGTCTCCTGGGGCCTGTCTCAGCTTCCTCTGGTTCCAGTCTCTCTAGTGCTCACTGCCATGCCTTGCATCTGCAATGTCCCCACGTGCCACCTTTAGCAGGGGGGCCCAGGTCACTGGGGTGTGTCCTTGAAGGGGCTGTGGAGATTCGGGCCCTTCCTCTTCCTCTCTCTGCTTTCTGGCCATTGGGAGGCGAACAGCTCCACTCCACTGTGTGTTCCCACCATGATGCTCTGCCTTGTCACAGGCCCAAAGCAATGGGACCTGGCGACCATGGACAGATCCCTAGAACCACGAGCCCAAAAAACCTTTCCTCCTCTGTCTTTCTCAGGTATTTGTTACAGTAACGGAGAGTTGACAAACACACCCATAATCACTTCCTCCCTCCCAGAACCTGGCAGACATATATGGAGTAGCTGCTTGTAGCCATAGGTTGAATTCACTGATGGGACTGAGAGTGGTCTGGGTCAGGGTGGCCTTCATCTGAAATGCCCATCCCTTTTGCAGCTGTCTGGGGAAGCCCTCTGCACCCTTTGAGGCTCAACTGGAGGCTCCTCTCTCCCAGGGGTCTTCCCTCGCTGGTGGTCTGGCGCCTGCGCCACATGGGGGGGGGTCCACCGGCACAGCTCTTGCCTGGCTCTTTCCCGTGTGGCCAGGATTGTTCAGGGCAGGTTCGACTCATGCCAGTCCTGCCCCACCCTCGACTGCCAAACACTGCCTGGTGCACGAGGTCACAAAATGAACGGTGGTGGCCTTTTTTTTTTTTCTTTACTTAAAATGACCTCCTGGTTGAGGTATGTATCGACCCCTCTGTCTTCAGTCTGAGGCAGCTCCTGCTCGTCTGCCGGGGTCACTAGGAAGTGGTCTGTTAGGATGACGTGGCCTTTGAGGGCAGGCAGGAGGACACCGCTGTTGTTATAGAGAAGGCGGCCCTGGAATTAGTAACTGGGACTGGGACGTTCCCCTCGATGGGCAGGAGTGGCAACCTGACTTGGGTCTGCAGGGCCCAGGGTAGCCAGGAAGCATTTCTGGGCAGTAGGGGTTAAAAGCGGCACCTGCCTTGTGGATAACAAGAGCCACCATTAGGTGAGTGTGCACTGTGTGTGGAGCTAGGCTCTGCATTCCCCAGGGCCAGCTGGCTTGGTGTTCGTGGGCCCAGCTGGCTTCCATCACGTGGCTGAACACAGGGCTGGCTGGAAAGGGAAGGCCCTTCCAACACCACCCGGTATGGAGTTGGCAGGACCCATGCCAAGTGTTCTAAGCCCCAAAGAAACACACCTCAGATTAGCTTCCCAAGAGGTGGCCTGCGCCAGTTTCCCTCACCAGGCTCTGGGTGCCAGATCTTCCTGGCCTTGCCATCCCCGAAGCCACCCCGATGTGAACAGTCTGCCCTTTGTCCTCAGACCCGTGTCAACCAACTGGAAATGCATCTCTAGATAACCTGCAGTTTGGGCTCTTCTGTTCCACTCGGAGCTCCGAGTTGGTTCTGCAGATGGAGCAGAAAGGAAGGAGCTGGGGGCAAGGGGGGCGGAGGCTGGGACTGAACCTTCTGCTCTCACTGCCCTCCCTGGACCCTCAGCAGCGCCTGGGGGAGCAGAAGCACCTCCTTTCTCCCCGTCTCTCTCCTGGTGGCCAGAGGGGAGCCTCTGGATCCCACTGGGTAATGCAGTATTGACGGCTTGCTTCTCTCTTCTCAGTAACCAACTCTTCACAACAGATCAATTCACAATCAGAGCCGCTTCCCGGCCCTGGCCCCACCATCGGTGCTAACTGGAGGCCATCTGCTCTCCCGCCTGCCTTTCATGCCCAGGGCTGTGGTGGGGCAGGTGCAGTTGTGAGCAGCTGGGGCATCCTACGCTGCCCCAGGGGGTTCACCCACATTTTCTCATTTCCTCTTCAAACACCCCCTGAGAGGACTGGTGCTAATACCCCGATTTTACAAAATGGGGAAACTGAGGCATGGTATGGTTGGTCATGTGGCTGCAGGTGACCCAGGGGGAGCTGGGTCCTGAGGCCCACGAGGTCACAAGATAAATGCGCATTGACAGTGAGGGCAGGTGTCCCTGGCACATATGTAGTGGCTCAGGGAGTCCTGTGGCTCTCTGCAGGGGGAGTGGTGTTGCTGGTGCTCTGACCAGCAGCCTGGCCTTACCTGACCTCTCAGAGCTGCAGTCTGTGCATGCATGTATAAAGCTAATTCGAACCTTGGTGGATTGCCCAAGAAGTCAAACCCTGGGCAGTGCTAGCACGTTGGAGGCATTGGATAAATGACAGGGGCTGCACCCAGCCAGGGTGGCCAGGAAAAGGCAGGCACAAGCCAGCAGACCCTGGGGTGGGGAGGAGAGAGAGTGGGTGTCCAGAAGATCCGAGCGCCAGAGATAAAAGTCAAAATGACTGGCAGGAGCTGACCCCCGAGTCACTCTGACCCCCAAGGGCCGCCCTTGGCCCTGCCCTTCCTCCCACCCTGGAGAGCAGCTGGGCTGTGCTTTGGTCTGGACCGCCTTTAGGCCCATCCTGAAGCTACTCTCTGGCCTCCCACCTGGACTGATGGATGCTCAGGTGAGTGGCTGTGTGAGCTGCAGCCAGAATCAATACTCTAATCAACACATGCACCCCGTGGTAATTTTCCCCCCAAAACTGAGGGGTGGGTGGGCGTTGGGAGTCACCCAGGGGAGAGAAAGATGAACTCCAATGCAGAGAACTGCACTGTGTGAGTGACCGAGTTAGTGTGGAGGGGGAGGAATGCTGAGTAGCTTCTCCAGCTGCAGACAGGGCCCTGTGCTGCCCTGGCCAGGGGAAGAGGCTGGGAACACAGTCCCAGGGTCAGGTGACCTCGTCACCTCCTGCATTCTGGTCCTTCCGGCCTCACTGGTCCCTGCTGCCGCACCGCTTTGCTGTGACAGCTTGGTGTCCTCTCCGCTTCCTCATCCTTCGGTCTCGCCCAGGCAGACCCTGGCCCTAAGGCTCTGTGCAGACTCCAGCAGTGCTTTTGCTTCCACACAGCCCTGAAGAAAGAGGCCCAGGCCATGGCAGGGGCGCCCGTCTGCACCCCCTCTGCATGGGGCTCCAGGACCCCTGCACTCTACCCCTGGTGTCGTCTGTCAGGAGCGCTGCTCCAGTGTCTGCCCTGAGTGGGTGTCTGGGTCTCACCGGCCCACCCCCAGCAGTGGCTGCCCAGTGCTGTGTGCTTGAAAATGAGCCTAAGAGCTCAGCTTTCGGGCTGCAGACCCTCGTGCCTCACCTCTTTGGAGCCAGCCTCTGGTGCCCATGCAGGGCCCGGGCACACCGCCCAGCTCTGGAGAGGAGGCCTGGGCATCTCCCTCCCTTCCTTGCCCTGGTGCTGAGGCCTTGAAGGACAAGTGTCTGAGCTCCACAGAAGAACCACCAGAGGAAAGGCCTGTTCTCCTTAGCCCTGTTGCCCTGGGTGAGTTGTTCCGCCTCACAAAACCTCTTTTCTCAGCTACGCGAGGAGGAAGACCCCGTCTGCCCTCCTGGCCTCAGGGGGGTCCAAGGGCAGAAGACTATAGTGCTTCCTCAAAGCCTGGAAGGGGTGGCCTTGTGACATCGGTCCACCCAACGCCATGGCTGCTCAGGATGGAGGAGCTGACAGGCATGTAGAGACCGTGCCAGAAGCTGGGAGATGGGGGACATCTGTGGGCTGGACCTGGAACCGCGCTGCCTCTTCTGTTGCCGTTTCTCACCTGGTTCTTGAACCCCAATCCCAGGGTCTGTGCTTGTGCCCAGGATCAGAGCTCTGGGAGAGGGGAAGGGTGGGCTCAGGCTTGACTGAACAAGACGGTGTGGCTGTGGTGGCCTCAGCACGATGTCTTACTCAGCAGTCAAGACCATTCCTAGCTGGGTGTGATGGTGCATGCCTGTAATCCTAGTACTTAGGAGGCTGAGACTGGAGGATTGCAGGTTCGAGACCAACCTCAGCAACTTAGTGAGACCTTGTTTCAAAATAAAACATAAAGTAGGGCTGACGGTGTGACTCAGAGATATAATGTTCCTGAGTTCATCCCCAGTACTTGCTCCCCACTAAAAATTACAAAAAGGGCCATTCCTGGCCAACCTATCTCCAAACTCCCTAGAATGTTATAGGTAGGAGACATCTTGGAGAATTTACAGGTGAGATTGGCGAAGCCCAGAGATGGGCAGTGTAAAGCTCAATGTCACACAGCAGGTGGAGTTAGGACCCTGACTCCAGAGACGCTGCTTTCTAGACCAGATGGTGGTTTTCAAACTGAGTTCCTGGGGCACCAAAGCCTTCAGAGATGCCTTGGGGGCCATGATGGCGGAGGATAACGGGAGCTTAAGTGAGTAGGGCTTTGTTTCCTCTCCCCCGTCTCCATTTTAGCCAGAGCTGCTACCTCCTCTTTGCTCTGAATTTAATGCCTGGGTAAAATGTATGAAAAACAGAATTCTGTTGCCAAAATAAAAGTGTGAAAACCTCTGCCTTGCATCCCACTGCATTGCCTGCCTGCCTCCTAGCATTGTCTCCTGAGCCCCGCCAGGCCCGCTCAGCCCTTCCCGTCCCCTGTGGACTGTCCTCAGCTGTCCCCAAATGGTTCCGAGCTCTTCCTCAGACCACATTCCTCCAGACCCCTCTCCCCAGTCAGAGCAGCCCCACGCCGAGCCCACCCTAATGGCCGCTAAGAAATAATGGATAAGAGCCTTCCCAGGCTCCCATCTGCAGTTTAACAGGCGGCCTCTTGAAATTTGCTTTGCAGGTCTCTGAGGAGGCCAGCCCGGAGATGCTCCTGGGCCAGGAGGCCTTCGGGGGCTTCTTCCCTCACTGGGATCCCACATGCTCGCTCTGCAGCCTGGCGGCATCAGAGAAGAGGCAGGTGAGCGGGTGGGGTGGTGGGGGGCACGGCCTGGAGCCCACGGCCCAGATGCTGAGGTGGGCCGTGCCCTGACCTTGGTGGGCTCTACGCCTCGACTCCCTGTTTGGAAAAGGGGCCGATGATGACAGCAGGAGGATTATCAGACAGGTATCGTCCGCACCTCCGAAGCCCTTCTGTCCCTGCACTCCGTCTGCCCCCTGAGTTACCCTCACGCCCCCACTGTGTGGGTGGAGAAGGGAGGCTCTGAGCAGGCCTGCACCCCTTCCTGGGGCCCTGCCCTGTTCTGAGGCAGGCTGTCCACCCGCACTTCCCTGAGAAACGCCTGAGCTGAGCCGCCTGTGTCGATGCACAGCCCAGGCCACCAAGACAGCGCCTGCCCCCCTCAAAGCCGCCCTCTCCCCAGGCAGAGAACGCCCTCCCTGGCCCCTCTTCAGCCTCCTCTCGCATCCTCTTCTTCGGAACTTTGTCTGCTGAGCCCGGCGCCCCTCCATCTGTCCTGTCCCTCCTCGCTCTGGCTGGAGGGCCTGACCTAGTTTAGGGGTGGCTGGTTAGGGAAGGCTGTGTGTGCTCATTTCTGGGGGTGAGCGTAGTGGGCGGCACGCAGTGGGTGTGAAGGGCGCCAAGCCTGGAGGCTGAGGATTACTGGCCAGGCCTCCGGATAGTTGGCCACAGGACCTTAGACTGGCTGAGACTCGGGCAGGAGCAGGGTGGATAGGTGCTCACACGGGGATGGCAAGTTCCCAGTGCAGCCTGGGAAAGCAGGTCTGGTGGATGGGGGAGGGCACTTCTTCTCCCAGGGCAAGTGTCCTTGTAGGCTTTGCTATTGTTTGTAATCTTGGGGGGTCCTCAAGCCCTCAGGCCCCTGTTAGACCCTGTTCTGGACAGAGGAGTTCCCATCCCCTGCCAGTGGTCCCCTCCCCAGAGCCACGTCCAGGCAGCTCAGGCTTCAGGCTCACTCACCCTCTGGGGAACTCGGGCAACTTGCCTGACCTCTCTGAGCTCCCCTCCTCTTCAGCAAGAGTGTGCTCACCTTCTCTGTCAAGATGGCCTCCTGGGCTTTAAGAGGACGCAGAGTGACAGAAAGGGACTGCTCTTTCATGGGTGAAATGGGGGGTATTTGCCTTTGCATCCATCATAGGCTGGATGAGCATATTCCAGGAAAAAGCCCCAACTCAGTCCCCGGCACGTGGCAGGAGGCCCACAGAAGCAGCAGCTTCAGTGACGGACCTGCCCTCCCCTCCCGGGCATTGCTCACCCTGGCAGGTGCTCTGCCCAGCTCTCAGCCGAGCCCAGGAATCTCTGGGGTGTTTGGTCTTCCAGGACCTCTTTGTCCTGGTCAGTGGGCCGCTGACTAACTTCTTGTCAGCAGCGAGGTCAGCCTGTGTCTGGGACAGAGTGGTCCCCAGGGTCACTGTCCCGGGTTTGGTGGGCCCGGGCTCTGGGCTTGGGAGAGGGGCCAGTTATACTGGGCTCTGGGGGCTTTAAAGCCAGCCTGGTCCCCATGTGCCATCTGGGGTGGGGATAAGAAACGGGGTTCTGGGCTGAGGGGGTTGGTAGGAAGCTTCAGACCCCTGTTGGCTACCAGCTGTTGGTGCCGGGCTGGAAGCTCAGAGCAGCCCCCTTGGCTTGGGAAGCCACCTTTTATCCTCACCCTGGGGCAGGGGGCTGGAGTCTGGGACGGGGTGGGGGCCGGCACCAGACTGCTCCGACAAGAGCGAGCTCGTGTGAGCATGCTTCCCACTTGCAAACTGAGGTGAGCCCCACGAACCCCACCTCCTCCAAGGCCGACGGGATGTCAGGGAGGACAGTGATGATCTCCCAGCGGCAGGAGTGGCTGACCTCAGGCAGCCTCTGGCAGGTCTCCAGCCTCTTCCGCGACATCCATCTCCCTGCAGTGCCTGCCACCCATCCCCCCTTTGTCTCCTTCTGACAAGGGTCCCAGGCGCTAGGCAGCCTGCGGTGAGTGACTGATGGCTAAGGCCTCCCAGCACTCCCCTCTTGCTGGAGAACACACTTCCTGCTCCATTAGTCTGCCCGTAAATGTGCCTGATGATTCCTGATAGGAGCAGAAGCTGCCGCCACATCAAACATGCGGAAAACAAAGCCCTGGGTTTCCTCCAGACCTGGGAATGGCTGCTGTGCTCCCATCACCAGCCATCAGCGCCCCGGGCTGGAATGGAGCAAGAGCCCTGGTCCCCTCCCCGCCCGTGGCAAACAGAACTGGAAAGTTGAAATACAGTTGCTGTTTAGTTCAAGTTGGATATTAATAGCTTCCTGAACAGGCTCAAAAGGAAAGAGGGGAGGGGAAGGAGAAGGGAAAAGGGAGGCTGTGAACACCATTAACATCCAATTTCCTTGGACAGTCCAGAACGTTTGAGGCTTTGGTCTCTGCGAGGGAGGGAGGCAGGGAGGGAGGGAAAGAGGCAAGAAGGGAGGACTGGGAGGGGGAGGGGTTTCACTGCTGTCAGAGCTGCTGATGCTGCAGCTTTCTTCCCCGGGAAGCAGCTCCTACTAATGCAGGGATGGGGCGAGGTCGGGCCGGGATGCTTACTGGGATGCTGCTTGGATGGGGAGATCCGGGCACTGTGGGGGCACCTTGGGTCCCCCTGAACACGTGTCTCTGGCTCAAGCCACCATTGCCCCTTCTTATGTCATCGTGTGTTTCTCTGTGGCTGTTTTAGTCTGCTTTCTTATTGTGGTGATCAAAATACTTGACATGAACAACACAGAAGGGGAAAAGTTTATGCGGCTCTGGTTTCAGAGGTGCAGTCCATAGCTGGCCAGCTCCAAGGGAGATGTCATGGCGGCACGGAGGAGGAAGTCAGCTCAGCTCCACGGCAGCCAGAAGCAGCAAGTGAGAGGAAGTGACCAGCGGCAGACACAGTCCCCAGGGCAGATCCCCATGAGCTACCTCCCCGCCATGCCCCGCCTGGCTAAGTTACCACCTAGTGAATCCATTCAAATGATTAACCCTTCAGTGGGTTTATCCACTGATGAGGTTTAGATCCCTTGGTTTAATTACTTCACCTTTAAATATCAGTGCACTGGGGACTTGCTTTCAGCACATGAGCCTTTTCAGGACATGCCAAACCCAAACATAACATCCTTCGAAATTCCTGGCCACCGCCTCCCTCTCACTCCCCCCACAGGAGGGAGGCTGTGCCCACACCTGGTGGATGTGCTCTTGGCATCTGTCCGTACCCTCCTCACTGGGCAGGTGTGCCCATGCCCAGCCATCCTTCTGCAGAGACTGGCCCTCAGTGCAGGAGGTTACCTCTAACCACTTTCCCAGCAGTCTCCAGCTGACGTCAGGCCCTCTCTCGGTACAAAGGTCAGAGCCCCCTGCTGGGAGAGGGGTAATGTTCTCAGCTGCTCAGCCCTCCAGAATGAGCCCGGCTTGAGGCCAAGGGTTGGCTGGCCCTGAGTCCCTGCCCTGCTCACCGCCTGTCCTGTGCTGGGAGGGCCTCACACCTCTGTAGGATCTGCCTCAAGAGGCAGTCTCAGGTCCCTTCCTAAGGAACCTAGACCAAGGGCACGCTGAGTGGCTGGCCTGGGGCAGGCCGCCTCTCTGAACCTCAGTGCCCTTGTCTGTGAAATGAGGAGGAAGGTTGGGCAGTGGGATGATTGAGCCACCGAAGCAGGTATAGGTGAACTTCTTTGCCTGTATTAGGCACATGGATTAATGCCCTCCAGCTTCTGTAAACAAATTACCATGAGCTTTGGGGTTTTAAACAATGCATGTTTAATTATCATACAGTTCTATCAGCTTTCCATTACTGTGACAAAATACTTGAGATAATCAAATTAAAAAGAGAAAAATGTATTTTGGCTCCTGGTTTCTTCCTGGTCAGTTTCCCCCCATTGCCTTTGGGCCTGTGGCGAGGCAGTACGTCGTGGTGGGCGCATGTGGTAGAGCAAAGCTGCTTGGCTCATAGTGGCGGGGAAGCAAAGGGAGAGAAAGAAGAGGAGGCAGGGGTCCCAGTATCCTCCTTTGAAGGTACGTCCCTGATAACCTAACTCCTCATGAGGCTCCACCTACCGCATCCCAGTAGCACCTGAGTCGGGGGCCAAGCCCTTACCACAGGGGCCTCCAGGAGACATTTCAGATCCCAGTGATAACAGAAGTCCAAAATGGGCCTCTTTGGGCTCAAATCAAGGTGTTGGCAGGGCTGTGTCTCTTTTGGAAGCTCTGGGAGGAAGTCTGTCTCCCTGCCTTCCAGTTTCCAGCGGCTGCCTGCTCCCCCACGGGTCCTTCCTCCCTCTTCAGGGTGGCACAGGCTGGCAAGGTCCTTGTCATGCCTCAGTCTCCTGCCTTCCACTTACTTGTAAGGGCCACGTTGACCCCACCCAGGTGACTCAGGATGACCTCCATCTCGAGATGCTCAACCGAATTGCACCTGCAAAGTCGCATCAGCCATGCCAAGTCCTGGTCATCATCCACCCTAGGGACTGGGAGGGGGGCGACTCGGTGCGGCATTGTTCTGCTGACTATGGTACTCGGGAGCTCATTCTGTACGCATTTATGGCCTGACCTCAGGCTTGCTGGCTTCCTCCTTTGAGAGCCTTCTACCTCTTTCAAGATCATCGTGGGGATTAGAGAGTGTAGTGGGGGTTGGAGGGTCAGCTCCCCTCTCTTCTGAAGGCCTTCTCCAGGCCTGTTTGTGTGCCAAACTCTCTGGAAGAACGCTGGGCCACTCTTGGGAATGGGGTCAGAGGGCACAGCTCTGGCCTGGTTGTGGAGGGGGTGGGGGTGGGGTGCTAAGCCTATTTCTTACCCACTATTTGCCCAGAGCACATCTGCCTGGCACTAAGTTTTAAGAGTTGTTCATAGCAGTCAGACTTCTGGGTATTTTGTTTATTCCCTAAATGTCCTTATAAAAGGCAACTTGTATTCCTTGTGCTACGGGGAAGAGAAAAAAAGGGGTTAGGGTTTGTGAATGTTTGGGCCAGGGTGAGTAGGGCCAGAGAGCGGGTCAGCAGAAGTAGAAGTGGGGGCCCTTTGAGGGAGGCAAGGTTCTTCCAGGAGTTGGAAGCAGGAGGAGCAAGAGGAGCAAGAGGAGCACCTCCGCTTCCGGGGACTTGACTCCAGTCTGGGCTAAAGCACTCCCTGAATGTTCTGTCACTCCATCGTGACAATCTGGTGACATCTGGTAATACCCCCCTACACACACACACACACACACACACCACACACACACACACACACCACACACACACACACACACACACACACACACCACACACACACACACACACACACACACACACACACACACACGCCACTCCATCGTGACAATCAGCTGTGTACACACCTGGCTGTCCCCTGGGAGTGGGACACTGTCTTGCTGCCCGTCTTGGCACCTGGCAAAGCTGACGGCTCACTGAGGCTGAGGACTGGTGGCAGGGTGGGGGAAGGGACCCTTTGCACCCTCCTGGGGCCTGACTGGTTGGTGGGTCTGTCACAGTGGCTGAGCCAAGTTAAGGCCATGGCCGAGTCTCCATGGCTCCCGGGGGCAGGCGGCGTGTCAAACAGTAGAGTGCACTGGGACTGGCCACGGAGAAGGAGGTTTGGGCTCAAGACCCTGCTCGGATGCTCTGCCTGAGGGTCTGAGAGCGCCAGGGAGGCGACCAGAGCCAGGGGGATTGGGAGCAGCTCCTTGGCCCCTGGGAGGTGGTGAGCTATTCAGCACTCAGGGAAGGAGGGAGGCTCTGGCGCCATCATGAAACCAGACTTCCCAGGGAAGACATGGAGAAAAACTTCCAAAGGAGGAGGCACCCATCTGTGGTCCTCCCTTCCAGTCCTTCTGGCATGCCTGAAGAGGGCGTGTGTGTGTGTGTGTGTGTGTGTGTGTGTGTGTGTGTGTGTGTGTGTGTGTGGTGTGTGTGTGTGTGTGTGTGTGTGTGTGTGTGGTGTGTGTGTGTGTGTGTGTGTGTGTAGGGGGGTATTACACCTCTCTCATTCATTTATTCAGTGAATACGCCTACCCTGAGCTTAGCGTGGGAGCTCAGTAGTGGATAAGACAGGCAAGCTCCTTTCTAACCCATGGAGTAGGAATCTGACTAGTAAATATTCTCTTTAAAGATCCAAAGTAAGAGCTTCCCGTGCAGGCCTCAGGCCGCACGGGAAGCCACAAACAACTTGGAAAGATGGCTGTTCTAGAACATTCCCACCTTTCCATGCTGTCCTGATAGGTGCAAAGATTGGGTTGTTACTAAATGGAAATCGGTCCCAGTATTTCTTCAAGTGTGATCTGGAACCGAGGGGGCTTACCTGGCAGCTGGTTCTGAGAGCAGATTCTGGGACAGCTCACCTCTGCTTACCCCAGATAGACCCTCCAATCTGGGATTTCAAGAGGGGTGGCAGATGATTCCAGAATGTGAACTTAACAAGTCTACAGACACTTCTTTTTAATGGACATTTTTAGTTGCAAGAAAAATACACAGGAGTGCAAATTCATAGATGTGCAGCCTGATGGGTTCTCACGAGGCTCACAGGCATCTGGCCTAGAATCAGAACATTGCTAGCCCCTGGAAGTTCTCTCTGCCTTCTCCCAGGCTCTCCTCCCTCTGCCAAGGGTAACCACCAGCATGGATTCTAACTCCACAAATTAACTTTGCCCTTTATTTAAATGAAATTGTACAATACGCACTCACTTGTGTTTGGCAGAATTCCCCTCTGTGCTGTTCTTGAGAGCTTGACACGACCGCATGTGGCTAGTGTCTCCATTCTCACAGATGTGTAGTATTTCTTTGTATGATTGTACACAGTTTATTTTTCCATTCTTCCATGGATGGGTGTTTGGATTGCTTCCAGTTGGACTGTTAGGAACACAGCTGCTGAGAACCTTCTTGTAGAGTATTTTGGTGTGCAGACAGACACATTTCTGTCACAGGGGGAGTGCCAGGTTGGAGTGTCTGCCTATGTTCAGTTCTAGGAGAACTGCAAGTGGACCAGTCATTTCGGGGGGGCCCCAGGGAGCCCCTCTTTGTTAGCATCTTCGTAATCCCTGCCCCTTCAGAGTGGGCTGGATTTATCAACTCAGTTCTAGCAAATAGAATATGGCAAAACTAACAGGATGTCTCACTTTTGAGATTAGGTTACAAAAAGACTATGGCTTCTACTTGTGCTGCCACTTGCCCTCTGAGATGTTGTGACCCACCCCGTGAAGAGGCCTCACAAAGCAAGTACCTGAGGGGCGGGGCCTCTTCATTAGGACCAACAGGACCTGAATCCTACCAATAACTCCCTGAGCAAACTCGCAGCTGATCTGCCCCTAGTCAAGCCTTCAGGTGAGACCACAGCCCTGGCTCCCAGCTTCAACACCAATGTCAGGAGCCGCTTGGAACCAGAGGCACCCTGCCTGGCGGGGCTGGATTCCTGACCCACAGAAACTGCAGGATAAGCATGCCTGTGCTTGTAAGCCGCCGTGTTTGGGGTAATTTGTAACATGGCGATAGATAACGAATAGACTGCCAAGCTCTTGTCTAGAGGGATTGTATTAATTTATATTCCTGCCCCCAAATGGCAAGAACTCCAGTTGTTTTGCACATTTGACAATGCATAGCACTGCCTGGCTTATTTTTTATTTTATTCTTTTTTGCCTTGGCCATTATGATGGATATGTGGCAGTACTGTATCACAGTTTTAATTTATCCCTCTCTGCTGTCTGATGGTGTTGGCTGTGCACCCTGTCACTCAGCCATTCAAGCACCCTCTTCCTGGAGTGCTCCTTCATGTCCTCTGCCCATTGTTCTAGCGGGCCATTTATCTTTTTCTTATTTGTCTGTGGGGATTCCTCTATACTCTAATGATGAGTTCTATGTTGGACATCTGTATTGCAAACATCTTCCATTTTGTGGCTTTCTGTTATTTTAAGAGTTATTTTGAAATATTTTCAAATGCACAGAAAAGTTTGAGAATAGAAAAAAAGTATAAAAGTGTTATTCTAGCTTTTACCCAGGTTCACCTTTAGTTCACATTTTACCTCATTTGCTTTATCATTTGCACCCTCTTCCCACACCTCTACACACACACACACACACACACACACACACACACACACACACACACCACACCACACCATACTTTTCTGAACAATGCTTTTCCAAACCATTGGACAGTAAGTCGTATATATGAGGAGGACCCTTTGCTTGCAGATATGTCACTGTATAAGTTTCTATTTCTTAGGACCGTTCTCTTGCACGGCCACACTATAGTTATTACCTCCACTCAATTTAATATTGATACAACACTTTGGTCTGATCTACTACCTGTGCACTGAGACTTTCAGTTGATCTAATAACGCGTTTGATAGCGTTTTCCCTTCTGGTACACACTCCTGTCTAGCATCAGGCATTGTGCTTCGTTGACATGTCTCTTTAGTCTCCTTTAATCAGGAACATTTCCATAGCCTTTCTTTGTCTTTTATGACATTGACATTTTGAAGAATACCGTCCCTCCCCCTCTTTCATTTAAAATAGAACGTTCCTCATTTTGTTTGTCTGATATTTTATTATGATTAGAGGAAACCCTGCAATCCTGGCTGGAACTGCATATAAATGATGCTCTGTCCTGTCAGGGTCTCACAGTCACACACTGTCCCCTGTTAACAATGGTGATTCTGGTCACCTGGTCAAGGTAGTGTCCAGTGGCTCCTTTGAATAGTTACACACTTTCCCCTTGTAGCTAATAAGCAAACTGTGATGTTATGGTCTGGATCTGAAACGTCTCCCCAAACCTCAGACAACGCAGTGATGTTCAGAGGTGAAATAATTAACCCACGAGGGCTCTGACCTCATCATGGGTGACTTCATTGATGGATTAATAACTTGAATGGACTTACCGCCAGGCAGGTGGGTTGTAGCTGGAAGAGGCGGGTCATGGGGTAGGGGGTAACCTTGGGGACTAGATCTGTTCCAGGCCCCCTCCTTTCTCTCTCTCTCTCTCTCTCTCTGCTTCCCTGGCACCATGAGCAGAGTAGCTTTATTCTGCCATAACACTTCTGCCTTGAAGGCAGCCGACCATTGACTGAACTTCTGAAACTTTGAGCCAAATAACCCTTTCCTCTGCTAAGCTGTTCTGATGAGATATCTTGGTCTCAGTGATGCAAGAGTGACTAATACATGCAGGGATTAATACCACAAAAATATTCTGCTTCTCACCAAAATTTCTTGACTTAACAGCCATTGATGGTTTCTGCCAGAATCAATCTTTACTACGATGATTCCAGAAGGATGATTTCTCAATTCCAGATCCTCTTCCACTGTTGTCAGCCAGCTGTTGGCTTTGTACTATAAGCAGGAATACTCCTTTTGACGATATATTAATTTTAATGTAATCTAACTTAATGGATTTTTTTCCTTTATAGTTAATGCATTTTGTGTCCAGTTTAAATTAATTTTGCCTCCCTCAAGCTCTCGAAAATATTTCCCATGTTTTTTTTTTTTTTTGTGCGGTACTAGGGACTGAACTCAGGGGCATTCTACCTCCAAGCTATACCCCCAGTCCTATTTTTTATTCTTTATCTTGAAACCGGGTCTCACTAAGTTGCGGAGTGCCTCACTAGGCAGCTGAGGCTGGCTGCGCACCCGGATCCTCCGGTCTCAGCCTCCCGAATGCTGGGATTACAAGTGTGCGCCACCACGCCCGGCTTCCCATGTTTTCTTGTAAGAGCGTTACTATCAGAACTTTAATGTGTATGTAGGGTTATGATCTGCCTAGGATTGCCTAATTGTCCGTGAGTGAGATGGGATCTCGATGCTTTAGCTGTGTTTCCCCCAAGCCCGGGTTGGAAGCTGACTCCAGGGTTCCAGCATTGAGAGGTGGGGCCTTGGAGAAGGGATGAGCTCAGGAGGGCTCTGCCTTCATAGTGGACTGACACTGTTATCATGGGGGCGGGTGCCCCCAAAGTCTCCTCTGTTGAAGTCTTCATCTCCAAAGCAGCGATTTCCAGAGGCAGGGCTTTGGGAAAGTGATTGAATTATGAGCACTCTAACTTCCTCATGGAATAGCTGAATGGACTAACGGAGGTGGTGCAAACTCTCTCTCTCCCTCTCCCCTTCCCAGCTGCCATGAGCTCAGCAGCTTTCCTCGGCCACATCCTTCTGCCATGAGGTTCTGCCTCACCCCACGCCCAGAGCAAGGGAGCCCGCTGACCGTGACTGAGACATCGGAAACCGGGAGCCACATAAGTCTTTCCTCCTTTAGGTTGTTCATGTCAGGTATTTTGGTGGTGAAAGTTGACTAACCAGGGGGGTGAGCGTGTCAGCTTTTCATTGCTGTGACCGAAATGCCTGGCACAAACAGCTCGAGGGGAAAGTCTTTACTGTGGCTCGTGATGTCAGAGGGTAGCCCATGGTCAGTAGGCATGGCGGCGGCAGGATGTGGCAGAGCAAAGTCGCTCAGCTCTCGGCGGCTGGGAAGGAGAGGGGAGCTGGGAAGACGAACCCCTCCAGGGCACATCCAGATCCAAACCCTCACAATTAGTTCCCGGAAGGGGGCTTCTGATAGAAAGGATGTTTGGCTCCCCTTGCTCCTCTGCCGTCTGCAATGGGGGGTGCAGCACCAAGTTCTAACCAGAAGCCAGCACCACTCGCTTGGACTTCCAGCCTCCAGAGCCAAGTCAACTTCTATTGTTTATCATTTCCCGGCCTGTGGGGTTCTCATATTACAGCGGAAAATGGACTAAGACGGGGTCAGGGTGGGTGAACTTTTTTTCTATATGGAAATTCAATGGACCCAAGAAGTGTTCTGTTAACAATCTTTATTTACAAAGGAAATGTATAAATACCTTCCCCCTTGAAAGATTCAAAGCTATTATGGAAAATGCCAAAGCCTCTTTGACCATTTCTGCCCATCTTGATCATTTTCCCCTCCTTGGAGGGGACACCCCGGACCCCACTGTTCCCAGATTATTATGCCACAGCAGAGGTTGTTCCTAAGCATAGACATGAAAGCGTGTGATTTATTCTGTCTTCTTATCCCCCTAAAGTGTACAAATCATTCCCCAACCTGCTTTTTTCACTCAGCGATATAACTTGGATCACTTCTTGGACTCGTATACTTAGATCCCTACGATTCTTTTAAACAGTTGCATTGGGTTTGAGCGGGGCGTGGTGACGCATGCCTGTAATCCCAGTTTTGGGGAGACTGAGACAGGAAGATCACAGACCCTCGGCAACTTAGAAAGACCATATTTCAAGATAAAAAATACTATAGAGCTGGGGGTGTAGCACAGAGGTAGAATGCCCCTGGGTTCAAGCCCCAGTACCACAAAAACAAGAGCAACAAAACAAAAGCAAAAGCTGCACATTTGATGCTGCTAATTTAGTCCTTTAAGAACTTTCAAGTTGGCTCTAGTTTTTGGTTTTCCCCTCCCTCTAGCTTTTAGGCTCACTGTGAGAACATTTGCTGAGTGGAACCATGATGGAAATGCCAGGAGAGAGCTACCGTCTAGAACACCCGAGAAGCAGAGGAAGGTGAGGACTTGCATCTGGGAGGCACTGGTCTCTTTCGAGACCAAGTACAAAGCAGAACGGCTCCCAGAGGCCGAGTGGCCTGCCCAGGTGCATGCAGCTAGTTGGTGGCCAGGCAGGTGCTGCAGCTCAAGTCCCGGGACGCCCAGCCTGGGCCGCTGTTCTCGATACAGTCCTGCCCGGGCCACAGCTGGCCTCCCAGGCTGTTGCCCATCCTCTGCCCCTCCCCCCCCCCCCCCCCCCCCCCCAGCTGGTCGAGGATCTGCCAGGCCGAGCACACCTGCCTCCCCTGGCCCCCCCAGCCTCCCAGGCCCCTTGAAGCCTCGGGACCATACTCCAGTCCCAGCTTTCACCATTCATTTGTTTAAGACTCCTCCCATTTCCAAGATCCCACTTCAGGACAGGAGAGAGCAAATTGGGAAGCCAGAGAAGCTGCAGCCCTCAAATCACATGTTGTGCAAAATAATCAAAGAATCTTCCCAAAATTTGTCAACGGTGGCACTGGGCCCGGCTGCTCGGTAATGACTCTCACTTGGTGACAGATCTCTAGAAAATGCGTTTTGGAAGCAATCAGTATATGCTGAATAGGATCCTATTTTACAACCGTTTTATCTACTCTTAAGGACATGGGAGATGAGGAAAACAGATAAGCCTCTCTATTAATATTGATTAGACCATTATATATCTGAAAAAGAGATTTTAGTCGGAGATGATTGCATCTCGCCAGAGCAGTCTTCTTTCCTGAATCGAATCGTTTAATCTGATGCTTGCTTGCTTGGTGCTGGGGGTGTCGGGGAGACGCCAGCGCTTTGCTCCTTCACGCTGGGCAGCCGGGCAGGAGGTGAGGAGGGCTGAGAGGCTCTTACCACTTACTTTCTGACACTTGCTTTCCTGCCAGCCCCACTGGGGGCTCGATGAGAGGAAGATCAAACAGGAACAGCAGGATCAAGGTTAGACTAGCAATGACTGCTTACTTCTAGAAGAGTTCGGAAGCTGAGGCCAGAACACCTTCTTTTTGGGGGCAGCTTTAAGAATGAGGAAGATAGAGCCGGGTGTGGTGGCGCACGCTTGTAATCCCAGCATTTGGGAGGCTGAGACTGGAGGATCCGGGTTCGCGGCCAGCCTCAGCTACCTAGTGAGGCACTCCGCAACTTAGTGAGACTCGGTTTCAAAATAAAGAATAAAAAAAAAAATAGGGCTGGGGGTGTAGCTCGGAGGTAGAATGCCCCTGAGTTCAATCCCCAGTACCGCAAAAAAAAAAAAAAAAAAAAAAAAAAGAATGAGGAAGATAATCAAAGGTCACGAAAAGGGCTTTTTGCTATTGATTCCCAGGGAAGACTGGCAAACACTAAAAAACAAAACAGTGCAACTTCTGACAATGCAATGCTTTTGCGTAAGATTAGCAGAACACCCAGGGCTGGTGAAGTGGCAGTGAAATTGTGCCCTCCTGCAATACTGATGGAAGTGAGGACAACCTGTCTTTAAGTCTGATAATCCCAGTACTTGGGAGGCTGAGACAGGAGGATCGTAGGTTCGAGGCCAGCCTCAGCAAGTTAGTGTGACCCTGTTTCAAAATAAAAGAATAAAATAGGGCTGGGGGTGTGGTTCAGAGGTAGAACGCTCCTGGGTTTGATCCCTAGTACCACAAGAAAAAAAAACTTTTTTTAAAAATAAAAATTAAGCCGGGCGTGGTGGCGCACGCTTGTAATCCCAGCATTCGGGAGGCTGAGACCGGAGGATCCGGGTTCGCGGCCAGCCTCAGCTACCTAGTGAGGCACTCCGCAACTTAGTAAGAGACTCGGTTTCAAAGTAAAGAATAAAAAATAGGGCTGGGGGTATAGCTCGGAGGTAGAACGCCCCTGCGTTCAATCCCCAGTA